>WURT03585837.1:0-40741 GCA_009936505.3 Holothuria glaberrima
GTTGTAACCAAGTCACTCTTTTTGTGGCAAGTCAAGTCAACTACACTCATTTTAGCGACTCGAGTCAAGTCATGACTAGAGTCAGTGTGTTATTTCAATGGGGGCAATTTTGAAAGTTGTGACTCTAGTCATGACTTGATTACAACTCAGGAATATTGTAATAAAATTTCCACTTCCTTGTTGTCGGAAAATGTATGGTCATGATGTAGCCTAACACTGCATTTCCTGTAATCCTACACCCGTTCGTAGGTTTAAACGATATTTACAGACTTTTCCATTTACACTCACCAACACACTGTATCTGAATCACGCAGGCAGATTTTTAATAAAGAAAACAGTCGACACGGTGCCATCACGCTATGTGATTAAATTCACCATGCCACAGAGGGGAATTTTAAAGTGACACACCCCAATGATCAGATTTATTAAATAATTGGATTTGTATTTAAAGAAAAGCAAAACATTAACCAATGATGTGAAACCATGACGTCACGGCTGTTTGCTTCAAGGTTACATTTCTCAGAAATTGTAATGAATTATATATATACTTCAATAACAGTAATTGAATAAATGTTTTACCAGAAGTTGTTTCTCCGTTTTATGTAAGTATAGACACTGGATGTTGATCAAAAGCTTACATTAATGACAATAAAACCGAATTTATTATTGTGGAAAACATGAATACAACCATTACAGAATATCAGCATTTACAGTTCTAGTCTATTTTTATCGTCGATTCTGGGTTGTACAGTACACACACATATATATATATATATCAAAATAAGTGATATGTACATAAGTTAACCCTTTTCCATAAGTGATGTGTCAGTGACACGTCAAAAAATTGGCAATTTTTAAAAACTTCTAGCTCTGTCATACAACATGCAACAGCCTTTATTTAACCATCACAAGAAAGCCAACAAAAAAATCTATCGAATACTACCTTTTAGGGGGGTTGACACGTGATATTTTGCCCCCAAAATGTCAAAAAATAATTGTTTACATTAAAAAAATAATTCAAAAAATGCTAAAAATGAAGTGTTTTTGGAAAAAAATCATTTCAGCACTTAGAAAACCCCCAGACTACTCAATTTTTTTCTGATGATACCTTGGAACCTAAACAAACACTGTGAGAGATAAAATTTATGTTAGGGTACGGGGTTTTGGTGATATTTTAAGTAAAATTGCCAAAAAGGCCTTATTTTGGTCAAAAATCGACATTTTCGACCGAAAAGTAGACAATAAACTCTTTATTTATAAGTCAACAACGGTAAGTTCTCGATCTTTTCCATTCAAACGGCAAAATGTTTCTTCTAAGTTTCCTTAGATCAGGCTCCCAAGAAATATGAATAAATGGCAGGGGTAGGGGAGTTACAGAGGTTTGAAGTTGTAGACAGATGCCATTTTCAAAAAATCGTCAAAATCAGTCAAAAATCTACATTTTTAGCTCCAAAATCCCCTTCAAATATCAAAAATTATAACCCTGAACCCTCCCCTATCTTTTTCATGCACTAAACGTCCATTACGAGCTACCGTACAATTTCATGAAGTGCCCTACATAAGTTTACATTTTACCCACGCTATGTGTGTGCAAAGTGTACGCAGTTCAGTGTACTGTACTATAGAGTGTGGGCAATGTAAAAGTAAAAATAAAATGGGCATATCTTCCTCATTTTTGGTCCAATTCCCTCGAATTTGGTATCAAATGAAAAAAAAAGAATGCCTAACAATCTCTTGTACCCATATAATATCAAAAACCAATCCAAAACCTTATGACGTCATCAAATTTGCATATTTGTTAAAAAACCCTATTTTGTCATCTAATTTGCATATTTGCATACATAATGAGATCAGTTAATAAAAAAAATTGTTTATTCAAATTCCCTATCTTTGCTCTTTCCAGTGATATGCAGTTTGGGTAGAGAATATTCTTCTATCTTAAGCAAAACATTCCTGAAAATATTCCTAAGAAAACTTCAAAAATTGCCTTATGGAAAAGGGTTAATATTATAATTAAATATGAAGGAATTTTGAGATATACGCAGGTCATATTTAATGTTACTTGTAATCCATTAACTGTTATCTTCAAAAATTGAATTGGTGATATCTTAAATAGCCATAGTTAGTAAGATATCAAGTTCTTATTCCAAGATATCAGCAACGCTTCCGCATCAGTTAGGTCTTTAGATATCTGAAAAACGTTTCAGGTACCATCGAGACAATATCAGCAAATAATTTAATAATATCTGCAATAACTTACTTAAAAAAAGATGACTTAATTAAACCAATTAAACATTTCAAATGACCCACCGAACGATCAGCAGAACAGATATGTAATTACGCCTCAATCACGACCAAGATGCGTATATGACGCACTTTAAAAGGTGTGGCCATATGAAAATTGATATGTATATCTGGCATAGTCATCTGTTAAGTTATATCTGACTTGATATGACCATTCAAAACTTGATTCAGCATATCAATATACTTATATGTGGTTTTATATCTGGCTTAATATGGCCCTATAAAACTCTATATTGCCAAATATATCCAGATACGAAGCCAGATGTAGATTTTGAGTAAGGGTTAACTTGGAATAATTTGATGTAACTTGCTGAATATGGGGCTTTAAAGTTCAGTCAACTGAGTTTCTCTTAATAAAACAATTGCATATTCAGAGAAACTTGACTGAACTTAAAAAGCTCCGTGCAGCAAGTTACATAGGCCTACATAAATTTTCTTTAGCCTATTCTAACACACTGGGTTTATCATGTATGTACATATTCTTAATGAGAATTTAAGGATATATAAGAATCACCAACTCCGATTTAATGATAATATAAACAAAAATAGGAGATATGCACATTTCACTTATTAAAAAACGTACCAGATAGCATTTAACATGCGGCCTGCATTCTGGAAACGTACAGCATATTTATATAAATCTTGAATTTATTTACATGGGATATCAAAAATCAAAACTTTTTCTACCACGAATTCAATTCATTCATTAATATCATTAACAAAAATTACTAATTGCTTTAACACATATGAACATGTCACATCTCTGAAAAATATTTCGCCTGGAAGCTATCTCGCCCCAGTAGCCCTTTGTCTAGCTACGGGCCTGCTATTATCCTTTTATCACTCACAATCTGGTTGATTTTCCAAGTAATCAACTTTTATTTCCAAAATAATCCCCTCCGGACACATCACTTTATTACGAAATACGCCGGATAAAGAAAGATATTACCTTTGAGCCCAGGCTCTCCTTCCACATTTTAAACATTGATATTTGCTCTAATATCTTTTATGATGTAGGTCTAAAATTGACATGTTCTTTAATATTCAATAATAAATAAATACTTTTGAGAAATTGTGACATTCCCTACGTTTCCTTTAACTTTTTAACAACTACGATAGACTATGTCATTTTCATGTCACAAGAGAATTTTTTTTCTTACAGGGCTGATTGTCAAGGGCTCTGCCAACAACGAAGGGACTCTGTACCCGTTAGCCAGTATCATAACAGTGCAGACAGAGGATGTACTACTACTAAATACAACGATCGTGTTCAAGGTATTATCATATTGTTTGTAACATTCAATGTTTCCAACAGCAAGGGGCTGGGGTCGATCAGTACCTGTACTTCTAGTGCTTGAAGAATGGGATACGGAGAGCCAGATTTAGGGTGTCATTTAAAGGGACGAGTCCTTTCCTCTTACCGCATCATAAAAGTGTTCAGTTTTTAAATTCAATTTCTTGCACAAATAACAAAAAGAGCACCAATTGTTCAAACTTCGTTTTCGACAGGGCTGGTCATGGGTACCAATTCAGCGATGTAATATTCGTAAGCCGGTTGTTAAGTGTGCTCATTACCATAACTTTGTAAGGGTCCATGAAAACTGCAATGCTTCTTCGACCTGATTTCGTTATTTGCCACCATCACTTTTATACATACAGGGCTTAGCTGAAGGTAAGGCAACCTCAGGGCCCAGATTAGGACAAAAGATCACGGGTCCAGGGCGATGTTTCCTGAAGTGGGGGCAGCTGGTGGTATGGCCCACTACGGTACTACCCCCTTAACGTGTCAGTGACCATCATGGTCTTTAGTAGAGTGGCGTGGTGAAAAGGCCCCAATTGCTGGTGAATAAGCTGTCAAAATTGACTTTGGGAGGATTTCAGAAGCTAAGTCCGTTATTTTGAGAAATAACTGTTGTGTCGGTTTAATCATGTGAAAAGGAAGCCGTTCATTCCGTTTCTTTAGCTTCGAAAACTTGATTTAGTTAGGACATGATTTTTTTATATTGAAGTAATTTTAGAAAAAAAACTATCATATCAAGTGGTACAGTATTAGTCAATCGAAACCATTCACCATATCATAAAAGGGCAACGCATCCTCGAAATCATTTCAGGGGAAATCTGAGCGGATTCTCTTCCATATGTTATCTATTACAAGGACAATTTGATCGCGGTATTGTACCGTTCACTTTTGCCCACACTTACTGGTACGAGACCACTCAATAACCTCAAGCTCACGTCACTAGGAAGCTTAGAGGAAATGGTTCCGGAAGTGATTGTGAAGGGGTCGTTTGCGCACAAAATTGAATAATGCAACTAAAACGCTTAGAAATGAAGCTATGTGCTATGATTGTATAGCTCTCCTGTTTATATGGTCTGCTTTTTAATAAATATTTATCAAAGGGGAAGGAAATATTTCAATCATTGGTGCAATGATAAGAGATGCAATAACACGTTTTACTTCAATTAAAACGAACTTCACATAGACCTACACAAGGTTATAGCGGCGAATAGCTCAAGCCTTGAGTCAAGCATGTAGAAAATACACTTGTCTCAGTGTTATTTATTTAACGCAGGGACGGAGAACCATTTTGCCTCTGAAGGCAGGGGCCTAGAAATACCCCCTGGGGTCCATGGACAAGGGACAGTGAGGGACCCTAAACCAATGACATCACACACTAACAAATTCACAACGTCTTGTACTACACGCGATACTTTTTTCTGTTGTCTACTGTACATTACAAAATATATTAATGCAAGCTATTATGCAAGGGCTAAGTAGGCCTAAGTACAAAATTGAGCATCATAGCCGAGCTCAAAACCCAGTTTTTTGTTGTTGATCTTGGTCGGGACCACTGGATCCTTGAGCCATGGACATTGTCCACCAGGTTCACTCGCATTACGCCTCTGCTGGAGGGCCGTTTTGATAGCCATGGCTTGATTGCGAGACAACGGCGACGCAGATTGCGAGGGTGCAATGACAATGCACTTCAGTTCAAAGCCATGTAAGCTACCCTATCTCGCACTCAAAGCTGACTTTATTACCTGTAGCAACAAGGATTATGTACCTGATTTAAGTCCAACGACACGGTAGGCATGGGACAGTGTGCATGGTGGGTGGTTGCACAATATGCAACTTATCTACATAAAAAGGATATACGCAGAATAAACGGTGGGACAAAACTTTTTATCAATTCATGTGTGCCTCACTCTAAATTTACGAATCCAGATCAAGTAGTCCCGTGGGCCGCATACCACCCCCGGGCCAGAGATTCCCCACCCTTGATTTAACGACATACCTATAAGGTAAAATTTGTTCTGCATATTGAGGGGCAGCCCAGTGTCAGTGTTTCCTTACAGTCATGGGATCGGTCGCCTCCACTCCCACCCCCTCCCCAGATTCAATGGACTACTGTCGCCGTTTGCATCTTAAAACGAGCCTCTCCTTATAAGCTATTATTGATATTTTTTCAAGTAATATGAAATATGGTAGTGTTTTGACAGTGCCGTAAGTAAGGACTTTTTCTAAGGGGTGTATAAGACTATTATTACAGAATTAAATCATTCGCAATGAAATTGTAAAACTATACTCCGTTTACAAATAAATTCTTTTTTTACGATCAGATGCACTTGAGTGTGATTCTGCTGTTTGTGTTACTCAAAATACGTTCCGGAAAGGATGTAAAACAAGTTCTGCTGAAAAAACAGCTTGCTTTTCTCTCTACTTAAATACATCGACGAATCGGTATCATACACGAGTCTGCTGGGACATTTCAAACTGTATGGACTTGGTTTCCTTCTGCCGCCAACAGAACAGTCACTCGTGCACAAGTTTCGGGTAAGCCACATCGTATTGACTTTTAACTCAGGGCTCAGGCAAGCCTGACGAGGATGAGTAACTAGTGACCCGGACTCTGGTCAATTCGGGATTATAGTCTTAGTTTGAAGCATTGGGATACCCGATCGAAACTTATAGGCGGTACCCGAAAAGTTGAAAAAAATAAATTGTTTGCCGAAAGCTACCTCTTTGTACATTCCTATTCCCCTTTACGTTCAAGAGTGAAATACTACTTGCTGATGCTCAAATTGTCACTGAGCTTCGGAAGGAAGGAATAGGCAGGAAGGAGTCGAATTAAGCAGACTACCTGATTCGGTATATTGTATGATGTATTCTTCCACTTCGAGAGCATATCGAGAATGACGCACCCAGAGGAAAGGGCCTCCCGATATGAGGTTGTTAACTGGGCAAAATGCTCATGTGTACGTACATGCATACACAACTTTACATACATGTTTACATACACACATACGTACAAGTATGCATACGTATACGTAATCCATTTACTAAACATGCCGCGTATATTATGTACATGTACGTATATTTGTGTTAGAATTGGTGCACCCATACATACGGATATACACTCTAAATTTACAATGGTCAAAATTGACCATTAATTGGTCAACTATGCACCGACTCAAAATATGGTCAACTTGTTGAACGTAAATTACGTTGAACAGTTTGACCATATTTTGGGTCGGTGCATAGTTGACCAATTAATGGTCAATTTTGACCGTTGAGAATTCAGAGTGTACTCCCGTCCCTGGTAATACCGTACCGATAATTGGTATGGAGAAAAAGTGTTCTTCGCCGAAATTCACTGCCCCTTCCCCTAGTTTACGAATTGCTAAAAGCATGAGGTACTCATATATAGCTTCATGCTGGTTACTGTTTCTGTTTTTCTGCACAGCGTAATGACTATGCAACCTATATTACCAACGACTCCGACAAAGTCGCCCACATTTACCAACAAGACGAGTTCTGAGAAAGCGTCATCAAAAACACCATCAGCTGAAACAACCATTGTGTATGGATCACCGACAGCTGCGCCAAGTAAGACAGTAGTTCTTTAAAACATAAAAGATGAGTATTAAGACGGGGTACAAATATATGGACAAAAAGAGTGTAAAGCTAACAAGGTTTTACTCATTTTCCTACTTGCGTCTGCAAAAAACCCAAAGACGGAATCCAAAAGCCTCAGTGCAGATTTGAAGGGGCCAAATTTTATGTTTGGAAGGTCACTTTTATGTATCCGTCTATATAGTCTGTATGTTAAATCATACCTTTGAACAAAGATGGGATACACTACGACGGAGGCACAAAGTGTTAGTACCAATCAGGGTTAGGATTAGGGTTAGGGTTTAAGCCAATCAGAGTTTAGGCTTCATGCATATGCATGTCTCAAAGCGGTCAAGTGTTCCCATATGAAAGCGTACACATTTTCCTAACATATTGTGCCTCCGTCACCCTCGATATAACCATTTGAGGTGGTCAGTTAGGCATGAGGGAGTACTACAATACTGTCCTCCCTCGGATGGGAGGGGGAACAGAACCGAATTCCAGAGAATATAGGTTTGGGTTTAACGTACGATAAAATTAATCGGTGTATTTTTTTATAACACTTTTCTTACTTCTGTAGTTAATGGACACCCAAAAGCCTTCATCGTTGGGATTATCATCGGAGTCTGCGCAGCAGTAATACCAATCATACTAGGCGCATTCATCCTGCTTTTTATGAGGAAGAAATTTCATAAAAAGTTTCAAGTGAGAAGCTCCACGAAGAGATCTGAAAGGTAGAGTCACGTCATAAGTATAACACAGTAACATACATTATTGCACTGAAATTCGGGTTTAGCCTGGAAGCTCAAATAAAGTACAATACATGGAAAATTTAGAATATATAACGCACAGTAATTATTATGTAAGGAACGACGGCTAAACTCCCTGCTCCCACCCCCACTTCGCCCTCGTTATCACCAGTTAGCATATGTTTTATGTGCTTACATGTGGAAAAGTGTGATTAACGAGTGAGATTCTTACATTAATTGCTCAACGAAACAATGCATAGGTTAATAGTGGTCTTAAATAGTCCAGACCCAAATTTATGTTTGATATGTTAAAGAGGAACATATTCTAAGCATTCTGTGAAATTTTCATTCATTTCCCATGTTCGGTTCTCGAGATATAAGCAATTGAAGTTGACACATTTTCTACCAAAAGTGAACTTGAAGCAAGCAGGTGTGATGTCATGGCTTCACATAGTAGGGCAATGTTTTGTTTTTCTATAACATTTACTACCAATTTTAAACAACAAAACTCTGAAATATTCATATTATAAATGCATCCTGAGCAGTGGAATTTTTGAAACTTTATATGCCTTAGGAGCAAGAAAGCAACCCTAATCAATCCAAGGTCAAAACAATATGATGAAAAAAAAAGAAATACAAAACATTGGTCCTCATGGTGAAGCCATGACATCACACCTGTTTGCTGTTGACTTCTAGTAGAAAATGTAATGACTTCAGTTGCTAGTATCTTGAGAACCAAACGTGGGAACTGAAAATTCCACCAGAATGCTTAGAATCGGTTTCCCTGTATTATATTATATCAAAAATAAATTTGGGTTTGGACTTTTCTTTTAAGTGAAGCCTGAAGCGCCCAAGCAGAAACAATTAAAGTGTACCTAACGTCTAAACTTTCAAAAATATATGTTACAAAGCTTGAAAATGCATCCAGATGTTTCAATTCCCATTTTCACAGGGCATTCCTGAGCTGAGATATAAAATGTTGAAGCTTAATCACTCAATTTAAAATGGTAGATTTCGCAATAATTTGTGACGTCATTCTTGTACTACTCATATTGCTGTCTTTGTATTTCTTTAGGCCAGTACTGCACCTTGTACCACGTCATGATAATTTTCTTACTGTTGGAGGGTGACTTGGCTGTATAAGCCCTTTCCATTCAACAAGCTTTGTAAGGGAACTGAAAATGTTCCAATGTCGTATAAACATCTTAATTTCAAAAGGAAACAAAAACAGGTAATGCGAGTTGTACAAGAAGGACATCATAAATTATAACGCGATCGACTATTTAATATTAAATGAATATAGACTTCAACATTTTATATCTCAGCAACGGAGGAAGCTATGATAATGTGAATTGGATGAATGAAATTAATTTTCTAACCTCTAACATATATATATTCTTTTAATTCTAGATTTTAGGTACACTATAAGCTGCTGCAATTAACCATAGGTGAACCATTACCGCCGATTTCGTCAGAAGACGTCTAATTATTCCACAAATTTGTTAATGCAAATACGGTAATGTACCCTCGTTACCCCTTGCAAGTGCACCGCAGTCTTCCTTCCTTTTTTGTAAATCTAAATTTCTCAAGAGACACTTCTCAAGTCAAATTTGATCATGCAACTATTTTTTATCTCTTTGTAACTTAAACTCTGTATATATAGTTCATTCACCTCTTTAATACCATCCCACAGCCTTGAAATGACTGATGGTCCTGTTTACGCCAGTATCGGTCCGGAGGTACCACCGAAGCCACTGGGCAGTCAAAGTTTGGGTAAGATAAAAACCTCATTTGACTAGTAACAGGCGCGTTTCTAGGGGCATAATTTCTTGGGGGCTATGGTGCCATTGACCCTGGTGAAACCGTGTAAAGAGCCATGTGGAATATTTTCAGAGCATATGTATTCAACACTGGAAGCCTGTGCAAAGTTTTGCACAATTTTGCTTTGAGGGGGAGGGGGACTAGGAAAAATTTTGGTGGGGCTAAAGCCCCCATCCCCCACCCGGTCGAACCGCGCCTGCCAGGTAGTATTGAAAGCGATTTAAGAGGTTGTAGATGGGTCTTTATGAGGAATAAAAAACAGTTGGCTACGGATAATCCTCACTTATACTATCACAGGGATCGGAGGGCGTCCCGTGTCCCTCGGGTCATTACTTTTTGGAGGAGTACTTTCAGATATTGCAGTGGGATATCGCAGGCACGAATTCTCTAAAAAAGCTGGCTATGGCCAGGAATTAATATTCAAAAATAGCTACCGTAAAACAGTTTTACTTTGTGTTCAATGTCTGTCTTAAAAATCCTTTAACTCCCTGACAGTATAGATTTCATTTGCTTTTTACACTTGGCCAATCCTGGTAAGTGGCTGGTAATCGTGGCGGGTGGTGAGGTAGCACAGGCATGTTCAAAGTCCGATATAAGCGTCTGCACTTCACTTTGCTCCGGCTAAAACAGTGATGAGAGTAAATAATGAATCCTCTCGGAAATTCAAATTTTATATCAAAAGGTTAACAAAACAAGCAGCACCAGGCCGCGGGTTTGTTGAGTTAGCACTAAAACAAAATAATACATTTCTCCAATATCAACAATTAGATTTCAGTGCAAGATGTAAAATAATATTTGCTCAACATGATTTTTATGTCCGTTCATTTACTTACGTTTGAATAACAAAGCTATTTTGCTGATGTGTTTTTTTTTGTTTTTTTTTTTTTTGAGTCTTCTCATCCTGCTTGTATAAAAGAATAATGTGACTAGAATGTAAGAACTCATTTGCTATGTCAAATACGGTGTATTGATCGACATCGACCTGAAATCAGTTCCTCGTATTTCAAGAGATTTTCCATGCAAAATTAGTCCGTCGATGAACAAAACAAAGTCACTGACAATTATTTAACCATCAATCGACATGCAAAGCCTAACGGAAATGACTTTCCTAGCGCTTATGGTAAAGCGTACCACTAATTATTGCCCCATTGACTTACACACTAAATCAGGCTACTTCCCCGCCCCCTAGATCCACGCCACCCCTTTGGTTAAAGCTCACAATGTGGGCTCTTATTGTACTTTCATATTTACATACTCTGACCAATAAAATTATGAGCTTGAAGGGTCTGAATTATAGGTACATGTTCCAGTCCTGGTCTCTACCCAAAGACGGCACTTCACAGAGCGGAGTAATGCAATGAAAAAATGGCAATAAAATTAGACAAATTGCCTTGAATTTTGCACAGTCTGTATTTTCAACTCATTGCCAATAAAAAAAAACTTGAAAAGAAACTGATCACATTTTATAAGTAGTACAGTCACAAACAAGCTCCCATAAAATATTTAAGGGACTAAATTTGTCAGTCAATATGTTTGGGCGTAACAACATTTGAATTAGTGGTCCGCTACCTCATATTTTTGCGTAAACATTGCCGTTGATTTCAACGCAATGGTGGATGACTCACAGGTTACCACCTGACATTGGTAAGCGCAACGTAATCACTAAACACTACAATCTTTGGAGGGCCCTGTCCAAAAGCAACGGCCCTATAACTCCCCATGAAGTCTAGGGCCCAGGGGTGGCGTTAGGATTTGCCCGATGGGGGAGGAGGAAAACTCCGACGGGGGTCAGCAACCCGAAGCGCAAACAAAAGTGACGGATTGCCGGGAGGATCGCGATAGTACAATTTTTCGAGTGGACAATTTTGGACCTTAAAATGAGAACAAATTTGAAAATTTTGAGTTTTTGTTAAGAGAATTTGAAACTTATGGAATTCATTAAAGAACATTTGAAAATTTGAGGTCTTTATTGAGGATTATTTGAAAAATGGGGACTGTTCACCGTCGGGGAATACAAGCGTAGACGTACATAAGTTTCCCCGAAGGGGAAGCCTTCCCCGACGTGGCCTATGCCCCTTCCCCACCTGGCTTCATCCCTGCTGGGGCCCCAAGGCTTGGATCAATAAGCAGTATCAGCTGAACTTTGTGGGTAATTCAACTCTAAAGTGATAATAACAGGTAAAGGCTGCACTTTAAATTTACTTTATCTTATGTGCTACGTTGCCTAGTCTGTCATTAATTTTAACACAACCATTAAATCTTGCAGCTTGTCCGAAAATTAGGTACTGCAATATTCCCAGTTCAAAACCAATTTCGCATTTATGCTAAGTCGATGAAGCTACCTGAAAACTATGTTTTACGGTAATATAAAATGGAAGTGCGGGAAAGGTCACACGGCTGCCTCAAAATGAGAATGCCATGCTTGCTTTTTCTTGACTTTCTCCTCTTCCCTTCACAGGCTCGTCCTTTCTTCACCTGCCTGTTTCCTCCGGGATAACGTCTTCCGCAAGATCACTCCACCTATCCGGTCAAACAGGATCAATTCTGCTCGGGAATCTGCAGAGGAATAAAAGCTTACCAGCTTTAGCGTATGCAGTAAATAGAATTCCTATGGAATCGAATGAAATGCTCAGGGCGATGGCAAATAACAACCAGAGATCCAGGTCGACGAGTTCTCCTCAGTCACCAGACATACTAGCCGACCACGTAACGTCTCCGCATCATGACGGAGGCTATAGGATTCCTTCGACGTCGCAACCTGTAACAAGTCCTTCAAGGCGCTCTGGTCACCTTTCACCGGAAATTGATAACTCAAGGGTCATCAGTGTAAGAGACAGTAGGCTAGGGCTAACGAATAAGTTGTACTCGGAAGCAGTTTTACCTGGACCACCATCTACGTACTCTGCGGACGGAACAATTCCTCATCAGTACGTCAACCTGACTGAGTCAAGCGATCACTTGCTCTCAGATTCTAAGAATTTAAACACAGCTGAAAGGAAGTATGCATCTATAAAGCGTTCTCCTCCTGGAAGCCCAAAACAGGACGATGCTACAACGGGTAGTCAGTACATGGGGCTTGAGTCCTCGGGTGCTTTGACCAGTCCTTCCGCAGGTCAATATACGGGGATAGCTGAATGTGGTCCTGGGGATAGTGGCACGGTAAAGCTCGATACCGAATATAATGGCGCACTCTCAGTGAAAGGAGACTACTCAGGTTCAGAACTGGCGGCAAATTCCCGGTATATGGGGTTAGATGCGTGTACCATGTCGGGTCCAACCACAAATGGCTACATGGGACTAACTGGTAGTACTAAACCTGATTATAGAGGGGACTTTAACTTCCACAAGGCCCCTTCTTTAGATCGTGCATACATGGGTCTTGAAGATGCCAACTCTAGGAATGTTAACCAGTACATGGGCATAGGTGATGGATCCTTGGAATGCGAAAATAGGTCGCCAGATAAAAGGGGCATGGACCCGCCACATATGAGTGGTACTGGAGCTTACTCTGAACTTAACCTTTTAACAAGGGATGCCCCACAGCAAGGTACGTACATGGGACTCACGGCAGAAGAGGACGAACCTACTCCGAGGGAAGATTCCAATGCCTCCGCATCATACGTCACCCTTGACCCAAATTCGGCAGTGAGTGAATCCATCCCAAAGACACAAAACATACAAAAAGCTGAGCACGAGAAGAGAGCAGATATAGCCAGAAGAAAATATTGGAAAAGTAAGAGTACATTCCAAAAAAGGAAACCGTCAGAGGATGGGTTGAATACTACATACGAAGGTCTGCAACCACCTCAAAAAGGTAAAAAATCCTTCCTCTTCAAGAGTAAGAAAAAAAGTAAGCCTTCGGAAAAAGTGATTTCTGAAGAGGAAAATAGTGACTTGTGTCTAGATTTTAAAATATCTTCGCCACCACCAGCGGAGACTGGTAAACCTATTTACTTCACATTGGATGCAAATTCGTCGACTTACGGTAGATGTAACGAATATAAAGCAAAACGGGGTTGGACTGATCAGAAGGGATCGGTTAGAGAATCCCAACAGCCATGTTCGAACGAAGTGGACAGAGATACCATCTTTAATCTCGACGAACCCTTTCGTCCGCGTAGTAAAAGTCAACCGATCCAACAGAGTTCGAGTCAGTATGAGGAATATGAAATGATAAATGATAAGTAATATACCACTGAAGTGTCATTCTGCAAAAGGGTTTTTGGAAAATGTTTCACAATTTAAATCGTCGAGGTGGGGAGGGGAAAGGGGTTGTTTGTTTCATATTCATATACTATCCCTCACAAAGACAACAACATTCATGTGGGATGTTGCTTGCAGGAATGAAAATCTTCTGGTTAGACGAGTCAGTAAAATCAAGGGTTTTCGTCATCGAAAAAAAAAACTGCTGGATATTTCTCAGTTCGATTTGTTGCATTGCTGGATGTTTAATTCAGAGTTGCTTGTTACAATCAGGGGCGTAAATACGGGGGGGGGTGTGACACCCCCTTGTGAAAATCAAAAGTCGGTCTCTGAGCGCCAAAAAGTCGGTCTCAACTCCAGTTCAGTATTCCTTTGTAACTGTAGACCAGACATGAACAACATTTGATACCTTACTCAAACTGAAATTCATGTAGTGGTATTTATGCACCTGAACTGCAACGAATTTCGGGCAACATTTTGAGATTCGGGCAGAAAATTTCTGCCCCTCCCAAATTGGGAGAGTCCCGTACGCGTATGATTATTACTACCGTCCTGTAAATTGTAATTACCTAGGAAATTCGGATCGACACAACTATGTCAATGGGAGTCGGTCTCCAAGAAATGAAGTTGGTCCCAAAAAAGTTCACCGCCCCTCCCCCCTGCGAATTCACGTATATACGCTCCTGGTTACAATTCAATCTTTATTGGAAGTATTCGGATAAAGTGAAAGTATTTACACCTTAATGGAAAGGTAATATAATGCAATGTGTAAACTTAAATGTACACGAGTAGTGACCGGATGGCTGATAAGTAGTCACCCAATTGGTTCGGCAACAGCAGAGTAAGTGCAAGACGAAAGTGTAGGTGGCAGACTTAGAAAAGACAGTTGAGTACTATGTCGTGAATACAAGGATGAATGTGGTGTTATTGGTTGTGACTGCAAGTACGCATAGTTTTCATGTATAAGAGTACAAACAATTTCAATCGACAACCTTTGAGTACGAGTGTTAGTAGGCTATGGTACACATCCTTTCTCAGGAGTACAAATCTGCCAATACGAGGATACAGCAGGGACAACTCCCTAGACACAGGGACATACTTGCTAATCTGGCAGAAGGGTAAGACATTTCCGCTACTCCATGGGGTGCTGGCTCAGTACTAGATCTGGTCATAAGGTGTGCGATAAGAACTCGGCCGGATAACTCCCCCAACCCCCCCCCCCCACACACACACACCCAAGTAGGTTTTACATACAAACCGAGGACCTCATTGTTATCTCCTTTGTCTTTGCTTCCTTAACCCTAACCTTGACAATAGACTGTCTATTGTTGAAACTTTCGAGGACTTGAGAAATCTATTGAATTTCTTTCAGATGACCTGAATTCCATTGTTTCGGTCTTCAGTCTGAATGCCAAACAAACTCACTTGTTCAGAACATATCGCTTGCTGTTATGAGTTGAGTACGCAATTTCACAAGCGTCTGAGCCAATTTTTCAAAATCCATGAGAAAGTAGTATAATGGTATACTTACGACTGGAAGTGCAAATACTTGTCACAAGGTGAGTATGAGCCTATGTTCCATACTCACTATAAACAAGAAATGAGTAACAACATGACGTCCATTTTGTTTTAATGTTTCTTTGTTACGTTTTTTATGAACAATGTAATTTTTTATACATCTATAAAGCTTAGCTAATGCCATTTGCTGGTTTACTTCTCTCGGTAATAAGCAATAAAAGTAAAACAGTATGTTTTGTACAGTACAGAGTGACAAGTTGAATTATTTTACGACTTAAAATATTTACATAGTAAGTTGTCAATGTTTTAAAAACGTTCATACTAACTAATTTAAGATGAATTAAATGATGTACAAAAAGATCCTTATGCTTTTATTCTTTTGAAACGATCATCTCCGAAGTCTCACAATATTTGTTATAAAGTTTTATTTGATTCAGCGTTGACACTATCCATGGCCATGATGCACTCTAGTTCTCTTACATCGATTAAACCTTCCGACCAATCATCGCATATCTGAAATAAATATTGACAAGAACAAAAGACCTTATGCACTGACGTCACACGATGTCATTTTGGCGACAAAACAATAAAGCACACTGCACGCACAACGTAGACTTCGCACGAGCGCGTAGTAGACTTATCTCACCGTACACAAATCAGCTGTCTTTTGTGAGAGTAAATACTGTGACGTCGTATGCACAAGGTCAATAAATTTCTAAATTTGTATCTTTTCTCTCTATGATACATTTATCTCATGAATTATTTTATGCTGGCCGTAAAAATGAGCACTAGCGATATTATTTTACTGGTAGTTAAAGAATAAGTTTCCATAACCATCCACTCAATATGTACCTTACGGTACAGGTTCAAAAACTTCCTGTTCAAAAGTTTTAACATTCATATAAATTTCCCCCTTTTATCAAGAATGTCTCAATGCCCTATTATAATTCATTTTTATGTTTATTATAACTATTTACGTTACTTCTTTGTTCTTTTAGTTGCACTGGCTTTCTACTAATACTACTTATGACTAGAATACATCAAAATTACCTCCTGCGACCCTCTTCAAAATCTCTTGTAGCCCTCTCCCCTCTTTCATATCCCTTTCTTCCAGCGTAACAAAACAAAAGGGCGAGAAAGGGTTTAAGCCTGATTAGTTGTCCTCTAGTCCAACCCCACCCCCCAAAAATTAAATATAAATAAAATCTAAGGTTCAACATATCCATAAGATTCTTTCGCAAAACTCGTTAAAACTAAACCTTGCAGTTGTGGACCAAACTGGAGTTACAATGGCCATACAGGCAGGAAGGCATACTCCATAGTGATATCCTTTTCAAAATAGCAGAGGATTTCTAAAGTCAACCTACAGAAACACTTTAGAAGCTTCTTCCAATGGCTTCAAACCTGAAAACTAGCACAGACCTATTTGTAGCTACAAGTTGACAAAGCAGCTACCTCAGAGAGAAATTTGCTCACCTGTAGCACATTCCCCAAATCCTTCTTCACTCACAGGTGGTTTACTACAGTCCAGAGTCTATCATATTGAAAAAGTGTACTGTTGCCTCTCGGCTCTTATTTTAAAACATAAGTGAAATAAGTGATGGACATTTCTTCAACGAACGTCACTGTTCCTATGAAAAGCATTCTCAACATGAACAATATGACAGTCACATGCATAAACGGATATTAAGTATTCTCTGTTAGTATCCAAAGCTGTAAAAAAAAAAATGAGAAACAAAGTGAAATCTCTGCTTCAGATCAAGGAAGCAAGTGCGATTTTTTTCTGTACCCCAATCTACAACATTATTTTGCTGTTAGCAACTCAACAGCCCCTATTTTGATCCTTGATATCTATCAGTAACTTGTGCATTCTGTCCTTACTCAAAAATACATTCCTGCCCTCCCATTTCAAAGGATATATATTGTTACAGGATACATTGCTACAATTGCCACACAATGTCTCCCTGTGAGATGTCAACTTACTTCCTCTAGCCCCCTCACTTCTATCCACCTCCCCCTCCTTCCTTCACTCAACTTTGGTCATGGGGTGACACCTTTTTTGTGTTTACAAAATGGTCTTCCAATATCTCAGATGGCAGTAAAGCCAAAAATGAACACTAAAAGGGACTCAATATGACCAAAGGGCCCCAAACCTTAGGGGATTAAGCTAGGGGCCACAAATCAGAATAGTCACATTTGCAGATGAAATCATTTCCAAGAGTGATTATAACATTAGATGACACAAGAAATTGCATAAATAAATATTAATAATTTGGCCCAAACAAAGAAGGCCTTTTGAAAAGTTTCTTCCCCCATTCAAGCCAAGCAGGCCAATCAAGTAAGGGGTTTCAAAATTTCTTGGGGGGTTACACAAAAAGGGATGCAGCAGCACTTTGCCTTCATGTAATATCCTCACAAGGTTACAAAATGTGCGAGATTACTGCCCATTCTAAAAGACAAACAGCTGTTGCTATGAGAAATTCCTCACAATTCCCTAAAAGGAAATCCTGTAATTTGATTAGTTCACACGATTCATACCCTTATGGCTTTCCATTGAAGGTGCAATTTAAAGAAGAAGTAAAACACAGCAAATCAATTTTAACATGATCTGTAAAATAACACTTCACTTGGTCGGGTTACTCAACTCTGCTTCTCTACTTTAGAGTTGGAACTCCTAGCTAGGAGTTGGGTAGTAACTCCATCTTTATTGGAACCACGACTCCCAAGTCATTTTCAACAGGTTGAAATTATGAACAAAAGCCTTGTTTTGTAATTTATATCTGTGTTTTTTATAGGTTTAAATTAAGTACTGTAACATAACTGGCTCTCTTGATCTCATTCTGTATTCATTAGCAAAGTTTCTCTTCAGTTGGCCATTACGATTCTCCGATATTTTTACAATCATCACCTAAGCCGTTGCGAAGCCTGAAGTTTCTGCTTACTGGTGCATTATTTACTCATTGAAAGGTAAGTGGTTGGCTGAAAGATTATAGCTGCTGGGGTATGATATCCTTGTACAAGTTATGATTCCTTCAGAGTCGTGACTTATAGAGCCGTGGGTACCTGACTCCAAAATACTGGAGTCGCCTAAGACTAAATTAATACTACAGTACATACCAAGCTGTGAATACAAATTCTGACTGGAAAGTGAAAAACACAAAAATCCTACAATATGCCTTGCTATCTAACTTAAAAAACATCTTTATTCTACATAAGTGACTAAAATAAGTTACTTCTAAAGGAAAAATTATGAAGGATATTTAGACTCCTAATATATTGCCAGTGTCATTGTCAAACAAATATCATCGAGCCATATACTGGGTAAATGCAGCTCAGGATAGAGACGCTTTAAGGAAACATGGACACTTTAAGCAAACATGGTCCAGTTACATACTTGGTGGCCGAGTAGTTTGAATCATGAACATGTGTTATTTGAGAGCAAGTGATTGGTTAAACTCCTTTGAAGTCTTTGTGTCCACAGACTTATTCTTTTGTAAAATACTTGCAAAGAAAAGGAACAGAAACACAAAATACCGTAAATATTGATAGAACTCGGCTTAACAAGGAGCTGGAACTGAAAATGATATAAAAACGAATGAAAAATTCCTTCCACGTATCTCCAAAATTCCGTGTATAAGGTCCAGGCATATCAAAAAAAGAGAGCGATGGAGCAAAAGAAGTTTTCAATGTATTAAATGCCATGAATTAAAATAAATTATTACTGTTTTTTTGGAAAAATGCAAGAAGGTTTAAAGCATTAATAGCAATCTCATTGCACATTCTTCTACAATGGTCGTAATTGCCTTTTCCTAAATACTATACTTAACCTAAATACTATACCTTTATGACATCCTACACTTCTTGCCAAATTGCATTAAAATATCCTACTTGTACAGCCAACCTGAAATTTCTGGGCTAAATGTACAAATCATATATGGGAAAATATGAAAAATCCCTCAGTCTCTAATTGCTTCCTTCTGTCTCTCCCACTTTCTTTTGCAATGTGCATTCTCCAAATCACCACTTTTTAATTCTGCACTTGACATCTTTCCATTTTTATGATTTACACCCAGCGCATACATGGTCGATTCATATAGCATCTAGAACACAATTTCCAAAATTAAAACGCCACTAAATACAGTCAGTTGAAAATGCTTTCTTTTTCAATGCTCTTCAACAGATACTGGTGGAGTTACTTAGCAACGGCCCAGTTTCCAACCAATTGGTTCAAGTCGAGCCAGCCACGGCCTTTTTTCCAGTTGTGGCTCACTGGCTTGTTTTCCCTTTCTCCATTGCTTATGCGGAGCATCACGCAGAACGGCAGAAGGTTCCATTTTTAAAGTCTTTGGTATGACTCGACCTGGGAATCAAACCCGGGCCTACCGCGTGAGAGGCGGATGCTCTACCACTAGACCAAACACGCAGTATCAGATACTGGTGGAAATCAAAAGTTTTCCTGATAAAAACTCAGTCTCAATTATTCCCACCCTTCAGCCCCCTCCTCTACACTGCAGTCCCACAAACTGCAAACCCAAGTATGTTCAAATAAAGTAGGTTAATGGCCTGACTGCAAATGTCCTAGAAACTCTGTCTTGCTAAAACCAGCACAAAACCCTCAATAGGCTGAAGAAACACAACTCTATACTTTAAGTACCACAATAAAACTGAAAAGGCCAAACCACCTCTAAAATCACAATTTCCAAAAGCACATGTAGGGAAAAGTTGAGAATGCTGGTAAAAGGTCTTACAGAAGAAAACATATGTTAAACAATTTGTACCAAACTACAACAGAATTGGTCACCACTGGAGTGGTTTACCAAGGATGTGTGGCAACTACACAGTATTCGTACTACACAGGCTAACTGTTATGTCATATCCAGCTACTATTGTAATGTAGCATTGATAATCAGGCCTTGACAACATGTGATACCACTTTGACGTAATTATTTTTCATTTTCCGAGCACATAAAGAATGTTCTTTTCAGCATTATTTCTTACATGTGGCACACATTATAGTACTGTACAGAGAGAAATTTCAACAAGGCTAATTTTTTCATGGTTCTGTACCTTACACATATATCTGCGGAGTGAAAATTCGCTGTTGCACCTGTAGTTAGTAAAATGAGGTTTTATGCCCCAGTTTCTAACCAGTTTTTTTTTCCAGTTGTGGCTCACTGGCTTGTTTTCACTACTCCATTGCTCATGCTGAGCACTAAGAACAATGGCAGTAGGTTCCATTTTTAAAGTCTTTGGTTTGATGCACCTGTAAGGATCAACCAGTATAGTTTTGCACAGAGTAACAGAAGTATTTTCGCAGGTCTAAAATTCACGAATAGTTACTTGGTTGCAAAATTAAGCCCATGTCAAAATTTCCCACTATACAGTATTCTTTCCTGACAATCTCCATGTTATCCATGTCACACTTATGTTAACTTTTTACCAGGAACATATTCTGATGTGTAATTTGCACACTCTGAAAACTCACAAAAGGTACTGACAAATCACAGAGAATAGTACAAATGAAGTCCCTAAAAAATTTGGAGGTGAAAGTCCAACCTAAAGGAAAGTACACACGATACTTCTATTTAACCTGATAAAACTACAAGCCTTGCTCTCTTGGGATCTTAATTTAAAAAAAAAAAAAAAATTGTCAAATTTAACACTAAAAGGCATGTTTTCTCTTCCATGTTGTCCAACATTCCACAGAAGTGCGACTTAAAAGCATAAAATCTTTATTTATTTACTACTCAATACATGGCAAGAAGTCATCTCATTCAACCAATAAGTTGTACTTGCCTTAAATAATAAATAGGTATGGGAAAAAAATGAATGACGTATGTAACGATGTCCCAATTACTGGAAATGCCTGGTTGAAAGTTTTCATTTAACTCACTATTAATATGAACAATAAAAAAAGCTTTGAAAAGGAGTACAGGAACACATAACTATGTTCACCCAAGTTTCTTAAAAAATTTTTTGAGCAAACATAATTAAATATGAGACTTCACAAACCTTAAAATATTATCTTACGGAGGAAAAACAAAGCTATCTTTAAAGGAATTTGAAGAAGTAACAAATAAAATGAGTTTATCTCTTAAAATGAGTTTAACTCCAAGTCAAGTTGCATTATGTTATGCTACCCCAGCTGCTCCATCACTCAGCACCAACAAAACTTGATTAAAGATGCTACAGGCATCACAACTTTTATTTTGTGTATATAAATCCAACCTGCACACTTGACTGAGGTGTTGGCTGAGGAAGGTTTTCTGTCCCATCCTGCAATCTGAGATGAAAGGCGAGGGTAACTGCATAAAGCTGGGGTCCAACCTGGTATACATCTGCATCTATGACACGGTGTGACACGTTGGTATCATCCGACATCACCTATTCTTCTGTCTTTTAACCTGGCGACTTCTTGTAGCCATTGATCTCTTTGCTGCTTTCACCTGATGGAAACAAACAAAACAAAAAAAGTCATAGGATGTTCACACAGTCTACAGCATTGCTCCACTTCCAGAATTTCTAGAGGTACAAATACACATGTAATTCAAAAAAGCTTCTATGAAACAAAGTTCTTCAAATTGTTTGACTTTTTTATTTTCGGTTCATATTTTGTTCTAATGGCAACCGCATTTTGTTCTCATTTACCCTAGTTATTTTCCAGGCAGATGGCACCTAGCCCCCCACCACAAAAAATTCTCATTCAGATGATTTTCTATCTAAAAAACTTCCTCCCAGACAACCACTCCCTGAAACATTCCATGAAACATTTTGACTAAAGTAGGCTACCATTTTAAATGAAATATATAGGAAATATAGGTTTTTTCTTTTTATAGGAAAATATATGATTATTTTCAAAATATAGGAATATATAGGAAATACAGGATCACTGGGAGTCCTGTATAAATAAAAGGACAATAGAATGTACAAATTTTCTCAAACATCATGCCATTTGGAATCTCCAAGCTCAAGGTCCATTCATAACCAGACCAAACTAAAGTGGGCCATAAGTACTTTCTGCTTTATTCCTCTAAACTGATTTTCCAAAGGACCACTTTCATACTTATTAGGTTGCTTAGCAATCCAACTTGATAGGTTGTAGTGAAAATGCCACAGATCTCTTCTACATTTGTAGCCTGCTTTCATTTTGCCAAATAATCCAGCAGTGATGTCTTTCACAATGACCTTTGACCAGACAAGACTATCACCTCCCCAAAATATGTAGCACAATTCCTCTCACCTGTTCAGTCTGTTTATCAAGTTCCAACATGGCTTCTTGTATTGCTGCCTCCAGATTCGTGGTCAGTCTTCTTGCCCTATAGATGACAAAAGCAACTTGAAATCAATTATGTGAAACTAAACTGGGCCCTGTTTCATAAAAGGCTAAGATTGATCTTAAGTTTGATTTCAATAGGATGATTGCATGGCATATCAAACTGAAGGCTCTTTATGAAACAGGGCCTTGTCTTCATACATTTTTTACACCAGCTACTGGTTTCAATGGTTTGCCAAATTTTCATTCCCCTGGGGCAATAAGGTTTACAAAAGAATATTACACCTCAAGAACACTACTGACAATGCCTTTGGTCATCAGAGATAACATTAAATTGACCAATCATAGAGTACATATTCTTGCTGCACATCTGAAAGTTTTAGACATGCCTTTTAAACAATTTCTTACAACATATCTTTCTAGTGTACCCATTCTTTGCACTACAAAGTTCATATTCTTGCAAGCACTTAAACATCCCGGAAAATTTTGCTACAGTATTGCAGCCACCAGCTCAGCTGTGTTATGAATCTAAGCCATGACCAAGGATGTATGCACATAGCAACTGCCAACTGAACAGTGTTCTCCAACAAGTCCAAATTTTGTCCGGGCGCTTATCTCTGATCTAACAGATGACACTGATTGCCATCCTGGGGAGGGGTTCCCTCATCCTTTCCAAAAATTTTTGCTCACATAAGGTGGGCTAGATGCAAAATGTTGTTTACATGTGCTAAATTTGAATTGAACAATTCAAACGTTACCAAAAAAAGTGAAAGCAATATTTTTTTGTCCGGGCAGCCAAGGTTTTTGTGGGACGCCAACATTGTGATCTCGCGCTGAAGCACACTCTTCAGATTTTGTCCGGCGCGTGCCCAGACGAAAACGGCTAGTGGAGAACACTGACTGAATATATCCAGTGTAAGTGGGTCTTTTGTGGGATAGGTCGGGTACTAATCTTTTCAACACGAACATACATTAGTTCAAAACTTCATCAAACATCTCAGGGCTCGACGTATCCTTAAGTCCGCTAGCTCGAGGCTAGCTCAAACCACACGTGGGCTACTAGAAGTTAACTGTGAAAAGTCCCACGGGCTAGTGAAAAATGTGTAGTAGTAAGCCAATGCCTTTTAGAGCAGGCACAGTTTTACGGGGGGCTTTGGGGGCTCAAGCCCCCCCAAAAATTTTCTGAGGCTGTGTATTATCTTCATGCTATATCTGCATGTATTGAGAAAAACAAAATTGCCCAATACATTTGTGCACATCTTGGTCCAGTGGATTTGGTTTCTCAAATGTGTTTTGCAAGATAGGCATGTGATCACGTTTCTTGTATCCCACGTCCATGTATGTATACTTAACACCGTTGTTTTGACTGCATGTAGTACGCCAGCCACGCTTCGCCTTAGTACTGCATTACGGTACATAGGCACAGTGCAAGCCCCTACTAGCTTACCCATCTACATTCGTATATTCCACGCCAGTTCCTACATGGATGAGATTATCTGGGAAAATGTCATCTGAGTCTCGAAATCACATAGGTTCATGATTTCATAAGATGGAAATTTGGGTCAGAAAAGTAACATCTATGACAGTATGTACATACATGTAAATGAAATTAACGGCTTAATCACCTGATGGAAGTTAAAAACTAGTCACTTCTTCGCTGATCTTGTCAATTAGTTATACTGGCAGTACTTTTTAGTCAAATCTACAGGCCGAATTGTTACTCCCAGCAATGTAAACAGGTCTGAGCTCGCAACTCTCAGTAACCTTAGCTACATTTTTCGGAATTAAAAATATATGCTGTACAGTGGCATAAGCAGGGGGAACATTGGGCCATGGTCCCCCTCACAGATGCCATGGTTTTTTTTTGGTTCCTAAAATATGCAAATTTTGTAACACAAATTTTACTTCAAAAGGTAGCATATGTGGTAACAGATTGCATGTAAGGTCACTTAATTTTTCAAAAGGGAGGGGGACCCCTCCATCACCCTCCCCTTAGACCCCACTCCCAGCGATCACACCACATACTAAATGCCCCCCCCCTCTCCTTGAGAGAAATCCTGTGTACACCACTGTGCCTGTATATACATTACATGTATGTTATGGTACCGTTTTTACTATCATTGTTTTCAGTGTGTCGTTGCAGATTTATAAATTTGAGAGAAAATTTTATTCTTTCCTTTTAAGCCCCCCCCCCCCAAGCCCCCCAAAAATCTCGGTCTAGAACCACACCTGCTTTAGAGGCTAGTGCAACGGCCCTTCATGTTAGTGAAATAAGTTTGGCAAGTGTCCCATGACTAGTATAAAAGATTCAGAAATTTTGAGCACTGATACATCTGTATGACGATGTTCACGAACAACTGTAGGATCAAGTGGATGGGCTCCCCAACAGAGTTGAACAATATCCAACATGTATCGGGGTGTTCAAATTTTTAGCTCAGTGTTTCATCTTTCACAAATGTTCAAATAATTTGAGAGTGTCTTGATCTATTCTCATCATTTGCTCATTATGTATGGTCATACTTAGAGAAATCATCGCCTAAATATGCGTATTACTCGATTACAGGAATATTCAGCAAAACTCATGAATTTAGAATGTTTCAAGTCAGAGGAGTTGGGGGCTACATTATAGGCTCATTTAAAACATTGTGCATATGGTCCATTTTGCTGCATGACCCAAGGAGGAATCTGTGAAACAATGTCACACATTTGCATGACATTGTTCATGGCCAAATGTTTGGTTGTGTAGACAGGCTTTAGATTAAAATATTTCAATCTGTAAAAACAACTGGATGCAAACTATCATTATCCGGGTTAATTATATGACAGCAACTTCAAAAATCATTGCAAACTCACTACATACCAACTTAAATTGCAGATTTAAAGTTTCCTTAATTGTCAAAACTGCTTTGATTCTACAAATCCTGCTTAAACCACCAGGATTGCTTCTTGTGCCAAAGAAAATGACATGCTGCAAAATTTTGCGAACTGTTGACTATGACAGCAATGAGCCTATTTCTTCAACCATACTGAAAAACTGTTTAAAATCATCCTCAATACATTTTAATTTGCAAACTGTGTAGGAGAGTCCGTCCAGCAAACATCATAATTACTCCTTAAAGGATACTTTGAGTCTAAAATTGCATAATTATGTAAGTTGCAAAGGTTGCAAAACTTATGCAATGGTATAACTATAAATCTTCCATACTTCCAGCATATTTTTGCACTAAGATATGAAATGATGCTGGCATTCATTCACTTAAAGGCAAACACTCATCACCCCAAATACATTTACATTTGGGGCAACCAGTGTGCACAATTGGTGATTGCAAACTTTCACACAAAAAGAGGGGAAATTCAAAAAGATGCAGTGTAGCTTACATTACGAAGCATGCAAAGAGAGTGTTCAGATTACAAATCGTCATAGTAAATTCACACACAGTAGTGTCCTGAATAGAATATGGCCAATTAAAGTATTCTACCTACACAAGGTGGTTCATAATCCAGTTTGAAGGAGAAGCTAGAAGGAAACTTAAGTTTACGGGAATTCTATTCTATCTGGGAAAAGGAAACTAGTCACTTAAATTAAAACTACTTATGGAACAATTTGTGATTTCATTTGTGTATTACTTGGGAAATAAGACCAAGCTTTTGTTTGATTAGACTAGCAGATAAAACTTCTTTAAGAATGGAATCATTGTATTGCTATAGAGGGTACTGGCTAAACCAGCGACTTCTTAAAACAAAAGACAACTCTGGTCACAACACTAAAAACTGCTATTATCTGTAAACTTTTGCAATAAATATTCCTTAAAGCAATTCTGAGGTACTGTAGAGAAATTAAGTAGATCATGAGAGCTACTTTTAAGTGGAAGATTTTATCATTATATTGACCATATTTCCTATGTTTGAAAAATTTTAAAGAATTTACTTCAACTTTTCATGGAATTGCAGTATAAATGTGGTAAAAGTAATTTTGCTACCTATGAAACCATGATTCAGCTCATAAAATGATATGTAATTCAAATTCAGGATGCTGCATAAATCAAGTTTCAAGAAAAAGCTCATAAATAGCTAGTTACACATTCACCAACGATTTGTTTCCCCAAACTTCCCGTATTTCAAATGATACACATTTAAAATTCTTGTAATTTACAATGTTTTGGGAAGCAAAGCTACTGCCAGAGTATGTTGGTGACACTGACTGGTGTCATGATTATAAAAGTGTCTTTTTGTGTGCGCTATGTTGAAGCAATGCAAACATACCCTCAAATGTAAAGTTCATGCATAAAGATTGTTTCCCATCATGAAAATCAAATTCCAATCACCATCAAAGAGATGTACTCAAAGATTTTGTCCCCCACCACCAGCATACCAAATGTCATCAGAGACAAAAACGAGGGTAGAGGGAGGGGTACCACTTAAGAGGAATGAACTAACCCAACCATCACCACTATGGGATGAATTTAGACCACAGACTTTTAATGAAAGAACCTATATTAAAGTGGCCTTCTCAAATTACTCCTTTACAAAGAGATGGTGGTAGAATTAATTCTCCTTTTCCACTTTGTCCTGGCAATCTTTAACAATTAAATTGCAAACAGCTGTACAGCTCAACCACATCACAGTTAATTGGAGGAAACTTTCAATACAAATTCTTGACAAGACTTCCTGGGCAATAAGTTTTCCAAAGGACACTTAATTTACAGCAGGTCATTAAATCTAATATACAAACTCCACAGGACACAAGCATGAAGCACTGAGTCATACCTTTGGGTGAGCCCCCCCCCCCCGGCCCCTAGAAGAAATGCATTCTGGAGAAATGCCTCCACCTCACCAATTTTGGCACCCCAAACTTTTCCAAACATTTCAGTAACAGACACTTATGATGGATCCATGCAAGCCCCCTGAAAACTAACATTGAACCTTTAAATCTGAGATGATTGCAACAACCCCCTCCTCCCCCACCCCCCAGCCTTCCTACCATGGAAGCAAGGTACTCTACAGTCTGAAAGTGTTTTAAATACTATACTATCACTCCTACGGCATTCATAGCAACAAAGATCATTAAGAGATGCTACTAGATTCTTATGTGATTAATATTATTCATCTGCAGTTCATAGTAATATGATAATTATTCCTTGTAGCACTTATTTTTCAGAGGAGTACTCAGAAAATTTACAAAACTGACAAGTTAACAACATTCCTTCCTATCCACTGCATTACCAAATGTTATAACAGCATTTCAAATGCATCAACTGCATATCCATATGAACATGCCATATACTCTTATTACAAAGTGGAAGCCTATCTACAGTAGTCTTCTAAGAGAGAGGGGTTGCAAGGTTGAATAGAGGGCAAAAGAGTGACAGAATGAGAAAAGGAATGGAAAGGTGGCCACATACATGTTCATGTACCTTGAGACCCTGGTCCTAGCATTGTGGTGAGCTTCTAGACCTTCAGAGAGGGTTTTAAGTTTGTCTGGTTCAACCTGGGCATAGCTGTGGTCACCAAACCACATGACCCAAACCTGAAATAAGAACAAAATAATGCAGAAGAACGTATACATAAAGAAATGAGTGGAATTTGTATACTAGCCTGAGGGTAATCTACCACTTTTCAAGCATACTTCAGGGAATCAGGAAGCCAAATTTTTTCTGCGATTTATTCCATTTTCAAGAACATTCTGAATAACTGTCCCATTTCAAGGGAGGTTTGATTGTAATTGCTAATCAATGTTTGAACTGATTAGCAGTTATTGAAACTGACAGTTAAAAAAACCTTTAGGCAGACCATGGAAAAAACACCGTATAACAACTTTTGTAAGGCTAAAGTTAATTAAACAGATTCACAATTAGGGTTTCTTGTGTCACAAATTGTGATGCAAATTTGTCTATGTTGTCCCTTGAACTTTTTAGAACATGAGGTTCACTATTGGGAAAGCTCAAATGCTGGTATGTAATCTCCAAATAAAATTCATGCCCTGTTCTATGTTCATTGCATATATCAAATTGCTAGAATTGCTTCTCAGCCTTTTGGCTAAGATCATGTGTAATATGTGTTCTTTTCAGCCAGTAAAGAATGGGGCCACACATGACAGACCTATGATGTAGAGGTCTGAAGGTCAAGAGGTTGGTCATGTTAAGCCTTGTTGTCCCCTTGAGGACTTAGCACCTTTGGGGAGCGTAACTCCTCCTGGAGTAAGGTTTAGTTTAGTTTAGTCCTGTCCTTTGGCTCTTTGCCTGAGAGTCAAGGGGACTTTGGAAAAAGTACTTACAATGTATTTAAGGCTGTGAATGAGCCCTGTACACCTAAGTGTCTATCTAACTTCTCTTGAAACAAAATCTACTCTTAGTAGCTAATCTACAATATTTACTAGCCCACATACACTTAATATGTACACATCATATATGAAGAAAAAAAAAAAAAGAGACTAAGAATCCAGCCAAAATGTAAGTACCCCTTAAATCACAATTAACTGGCTGGACATCCCTTCTATACACTGTACACTACGCCCACATGTCACAGGCAGGATTTTTGAACAGCATCAATATCACATGAAAGCAGGAGTTCTTAACTGCTTTAGGATCATTGACCACAGTAAGAATCCGATCATGGAAAATACAAAACTCCTTCACAGAATGGATGCTTATGTATTCATACATTTCTTTGTGCTTGGTTCACAAGTCTATGGCATTTCATCCATGAATTCTCTCAGGGTCCACTTGACCCTAGGTAATGAACTAGCATTGTAATGTTAACCATCTGCAAAATGCCATAGTATTACAACAATAAGTATTAGATCTAAACTGATAAGCACTATGACAGGTTGGAGGGAAACTGACATTCACAACAGACATGGACATTGAAGTGGACCTCAAGTCTAGAATTAGAATGATACATATTTTAGAGGGTGGAAAATGAAATTTATCTATAAAACTCCGATTTTTATAGCTTGCTCCATTGCTGAGATATAAAATGTTGAAATTTATGCACTTAATTTGCAATCATCTATTGTGCAGTAATTTGTGATGTCCTTCTTGTACATCTCTCATTACCTGTTTTATTTCTTTTTGATATAAGGATGTTTATATGACCTTGGAACATTTACTGCTCCCTTGCATAGCATGTTGCAACAGAGTGCTTATATAGCCAAGTAACCTTGTAACAGTAAGACCATGATCACTATTTTGCATAAGGTACAGTGGATTTCAAAAAAAAAACAAAGAAACACAAAGACCATGATCACATTTTTGCATAAGGTGCAGTGGATTTCAAAAAAAAAAAAAACAAAGAAACACAAAGAGTAAATTGAGTACAGTAGCACAAGAATGACATCAAAAGCACAAGAATGACATCACAAATTATTGTGCAATATACCATTTTAAATTGAGTGAATGAGCTTCAACGTCTTATATCTCAGCTAAGAAATGTCCTGTGAAGATGAAGAGTTGAACTATTTGGATGCACTTTTTAAGCTTTGCAACAAATCTTTTTGAAATTTAAGACCTAAGATACACTTTTAGTGTTTATCTCTTCTTTAAATTCAGAGAAAAAAGAACAAAACCATCTTGAATGTATTACTCTTTTCTATTTGATATCTAAGTACCTTTCCATGCTCTTTCCTTCTTTGACCTTTGACATCTCCATCACTAACCAATTTACCAGGCCATGAGGTGTGACCCCTGGTTTGACCCCACACAAGATCGCCAGTCTCAAAATGACGCCTCAGAGCCCTGGAAGGCAGTTCTGTAGATGGAATGGTACCTGGAGGGGAAGAAAATGGACGCCAGAAAGACTTTAAGTAACAGCAAATAGTATATCATGTTTCCTTACCAGTTTAGGTATTGTTTTGCTGCAAAACCATACAGTATGTTGGCCTGGCTTTAAAAGCCTGGTATCACCATAGTACATGTTAGGCTCAGTAAAGGCTCCACATATAACAACTGCCTATCATGTTGCTCTTGATTTTGGCAACAACCCAATCAGTGATACATTAATGCCCTGTTATTGTAACTTGGGGCCACCACCCACACTTCAGGGTTGTCAAAATATGTGAGGGTCACAAAGAAAAACCTGAATAAAATAACTGCTTAAACACCTACCAGAGATCCACCATTGGAGGGACCCCTTAAACGGTCATGGTAGAGACTGGTTGACACCAAGCAGAAAATTTTGAATGCTACAGAATGGAAGCATCAAGTGCAAATATAAGATACTACATTAAAAAAAGTGTACTGGAACAACTCCATAATATGACTAGCAAACTGACTAAACATAATGCCCAACACCTCATGTTTCTACTTTTATTTTTTGTCTGATACAGGGGTTTTTTGACCTTTTTGATTCTCCAAAGGGTGAAACTATGTACTACCTTTTATCCAACAGGCAAAAACCTGAGGATTACACTGAAAAGTTGCCTGTTGCTACAGTCTGCATACTAACTGGGCACTACTTTAACAGTCCGACTCCGTGACTACGAATATTTGTGACGGATGAATAACTTGTTGATCGTCCATTGTACAACCAAATTTTACAAAAGAAGGAAATGGATGCTATCCAGGGCAGATTTAGAATTTGTTTACATGGGTGTTTATATGTCCTTCTGGGCTACCAAAAAATTGCAGACAGATTGTCACCCATGTCCTATTAAAAATCAAGGCATGCACTTATTTCAACAAGTTATTTCTAACAGTACTGTAGGGTACTTATTGTGAATTTCCAAACAGTACACAAAGCTGTAGACATATTACACATGTATCACAAATCTTTTGCCTCCTTACAGTATTCTTTCTTTCAGCTCAAGGAAACCTTGGTCATAGACCCTTTTCCAAATAGGAATTACAAAGGATTATGGGATTGAGTTTTGGTATGTGTCATTTTCGTCAATGACATTTTACTAACACCAAAATGACAGGTACCAAAACTCTGTCCCATAATCCTTGTAATTCCTATTTGGAGAAAGATCTATGCATAATACCATACATATTAATACCAACATAGAAGAGGGAGGGGGCAGATAGGACTGTACCTTCCAAATTTGTGGACAATCTAAAAATTTTGGCAAAATCTCTAGAAATTCAGGCAAAGTTTGTCTTCAAACAGTAATAAGGCTCAGAGATTTGGGAAAAAAAACTTGTACCTGATCCAAATGGTCCCATATATGCTAATCAATATCACTTCAATACTGGTTGTGCTGGCAAGCAGGGTGGAGTGTTCTGTCACTTTATCTTACCTTCAAACGACCACTTGAGGTATGACCATGGAAGTTGTACCTCTGAGGTAGAACTTGTAATACCTCCAGGGTAATTCTTCCCTGATATGACTGAAGAAGATATGGACTCTACATTCCTGAAACATTTCATTGTTCAGTTTTGATAATTCCTGTTCCAACTGACTCATTATAGTCATAGTAAACAACCAACTGAATAGTGCTGATGTTTCAAAAAGTAACCATCAGATTCAAACCACATGAGCAAGCTACTGTAATTAGGCTCACCACTTCAGAGAAATTGGAATTTGCCATCCCCACCTTTCTTTTATGCAGCACAGCAGTAATAAATAACACCTCCAGACTGCCACTAACACATCTACTACATAGTGGGTATACTTTTGCCTCCCAAGTGGTACCTACTTGAGTAGCATTTTCCACCATCCTCACTCCCACCTTGTGCTACCTCTTCAAGTTGCCCCCAACTTGTTTTTCAAACAGAAACATTTTGTTGCTGGTGTGCTTCCTTCCTCCACCCCAAAGTTTTTGTACATTCCTTTCTCCACCATCCCCTCCCCTAGACAAAACCTTGGTGATGCAACTGTCTTGTTCATTTATTCATTTGTGAGACATCATGCACACATAACAAAATATCTATTGCTAGCCTTCATAGTGTTAAGGTGAAGCCGACCTTGATTTTTGTCCCAATCTGTTCAATTCTTGTGGTAATTCTAAGCCCAATTAAGCCCCTGAAAATTTCTCTGCAGGTGGGGCTTGTTTCTTTCCCCTACCCCACTGGTTATGCCACTGAATCCATTCAGACTAACACAGGGGCATATCCAGGAATTTTAAATAGATAGGACACACAGTTTGATTAATCACTGATCTGGGGAAGGGGTACCCCCTCCCCTTAAGAAAAATTTTTGCTTTTGGAAGAGGGTTGGGATGCTAAATAGTGCTATATTTGACACATTTTGAAGCATCTTCTTTTTTTGCCTCAACTTTTTTTTTCACCCATGATGGCTAATAGGGGTGCCCGCCTGTTGCACCCCCTAGATCCGCCACTGCAACAGGCGGACAGACAAACACAAATTCCAGCTTGAAGGAAATGGTCATAACCCTTGAGAAATGTTGACAAGCACCTACCTTTCTCTGTCTCTAAAACCAGAACTGGATCAATTCTTCGTCGTCTAGTCATTCTACCGACCTCGGTCATTGACCCATCATCTTCCTGTAATAATGTATCTTCATTGGTACTTGTAATACCATTCTCTTTCCCTTCACCTTGGTAAAGTTCCTCAGTGGAGGTCTCCATGAGGATGGTGCTTTTGTCACACAAAGCCATGGTATCTTGAACAAACAACTCCTCCTTTTCATTAACCACAACTTGATCATTATTTGCCTCTTTGTCCAATTTTAGAGGTTTTACCTCTTCTTCTGGATTAATACTATCATCTTTATATCTTATAATGTTTAATGATTCTGAATTAATGTCAACTACAACTGGCTCTGTCTTTCCACTATCACATGGTACAGAGGAATCATTGACACCATTCTTTCTTTCTGGTAGATTCTCTTCTGTTACAGAACTGGGTACCACAACACTCTCTACCCCACTACTTACTGGCTCTAGTTTATTCTCTTGCTTGGAAGAGATATTTTGTGCTTTCTCTTGTGACAAATCTTGGCCATCACTGTTACAATCCTTTTCATCTCTTTCTTTCAACTTAACCCTCTTACCCATGTCATCATCACATCCATTGTTTTCTTTGGAATTTATTAGAATGGAATCCTCATTATTCACATCAAATTCATACATATTTCTTTCACTCACTACTAAACTCTCAGTGACATCACCATTAACTCTAACAGGTACTGATTTCACATCATCCTTCAAAAGCTTGGCTTCATCTTCTGCAAGTTCACCGATTCCATTTTCATATGGATATGGTTTATTCACATCCCCAATCTCCGATATTTTCTTGGGATCTCCATCGACATGAGCAACTTTCCCTTCACTGCCAACCCTGTGACAGCTATCAACTAGCTCCACAGCTTGAGAAGAGGTAGTTTCTGGTCTTTTATCTACTTGTATAGGTTCACTTGTACCCCTTCCTTCAAGTCTAACAATGGAAGAACTTTCCCCTTTCACTTCACACACATCACTTAAATTGCACATAACATTTTCACCTTTCATATCAACAGACAAATTTCCTTTATCCTTTCCATTAGAAATATCTTCCATACCATCTCCTACAATAGCTACTTCATCACTATTCTCTGTTGCTTTCAACTTTTTTAAGGATACATTATCTACAGCTTTGCTACAATCGCTTACATCTTTGGTTTTGTTTTCTGACTTGGCCTTATTTGCACATGTAGCAGTTTGAGGTTCAGGTGCACTTTCACTGGAATACTCTTTTAAGCAATGAAACTTTGGAGAAGAGTCATTTTCAACAATCTCTCTTTCCACATTTTCTTGAATACTACCAGTACACTGATTACCAGATGAAGGTTTAGTTAATTTTTCACTAGTAAGTAGTAACTCACTATTTTGTCCTGAAGTGGAAAGACAGTTAACTTCTACTGAGACTACAGGTTTCCCTGATTTGTTTTCTTTTTTGGTTTCATCCTGTAACAATATAACTTCCCTTGATGAGATTGAGGAATTGCTCTCACCAGGGCATTCATTTGTCTCTTCTGTTATTTCATGAACATTCACATTGTCAGCTGCAGTAACAGTTGCAGATGCCCTGGGAATATGTAACTCAGATGATTCATGTTCACACTTTTTATGAACATTCAAGCTGTCCACAGAAGCTACACATGCCTCTGGAGGAGATTGGACCTTAGTAACATTTTCAGACTGTCCACATGATGTCACAAGTTCAGTCCCTTTACCTCCTGATAACTGCGTGGGATTGTGAGCCTCAGCACTAGCACTTTCACCATGCTCATGAATATTAACCATCTCTGGTGCACCATTTGCAATAGCATTTATGGACTTTCCATGAATATTCATATTATCTTCAGCACCAGTTGATTCATCAGGTACATCTTCTCCAGAAGATACACTTTCACACTGCTCTTGAATATTAATACTGTCACCTGCAGCACTAGTGTGCTCATTAGGAGTACTTTCTTGAGCAGAGACACTTTCACATTGTTCCTGAATATTCATATTGTCATCTGCAGCACTAGTGGATCCATTAGGGAAGTCTACTTTGGCAGCTGAACTATCACTGTGTTCATGAATATTCATACCATCAGGTACAGCACCAATCGATGAATATTCATCAGATTTTGTCTCAACTGTTCTGGCATGATCATCAACTCCTATTGAAAATTTCAATATCCTCTCAGAGTCTGGCACCTCCATCTCACTGAGTTGTATTGTACTATTTGAATCTGCTTGCTCCACCATTTCAGTGGTGGCAGTCTTTTCATTTTCAATGTTGACAGATGAATGACTTTTGGGATTATTTTGGACAAGTTTCTCGGACGACACATCCTTACCAGAATTCTCCACAAATGGAACTCTGCAGCTTTTATCATTCACTTTAGGCTTATCACTACCATCCTTCATGGAAGGAGAATCTTCATTGGCTTCATTAAATTCTACTGGAGTGGAGCTCTTGGAAGATGGCGGTTGGTCTCTGGGGACAGCTGCTTGTGGAACTGATTCTGAGGTAGACATGACATCCCTGCACCCTGAAACTTCAGATCCAGGTAAACCACTAGTTTCCTCTAAAACAGATGCCTCCATCTTTAATTCTGAAGTCTGATTAGACTCGGGACGTGAGCCTTGCAGTTGGTTTGTACTTAGGGGTAGAGAGGCATCACTCCCTGTAACTTGTTCAGAAAGTTCAGGAGACTGCATCACAAGTACAAGTGGTGCTTCACTGGTTACATGTTGTATGTCTGACTTAATGCTTCCTTCAGTGCTAAAATGTTTTTCTTCCTTCCCATCCATCCCTCCCGACAAACCTGAAGATAAACTTTCTCCTAATTCCCTTGGAGGAAGAGAACCTTCACAGGTAACCGTGTTCATACCTGATGGGGGTAACACAGGGTTATGATGATGATGTGAGCTAAGAAGTTGTGGACCTCCATCAGACAAACTACAAAGAGTCTCAGCTACTTCGTTCCTTACATCTACTGAATCCTTTGTGAAGGAGTCAGTGGGAGAAGAATTTCCCTCTGGTGAAGATGACTCATTGCTAATGTGTGACCTGCTTTCTGCAAGCATGTCTTTCACTGTTTTTGGAGGGAGGTGAGCTACCTGTTGTGGTGCAGTTGCACTTGTTGGAAGAAGTGTTTCTTTTTCTATCACAGCAGTGGGTTCATTTGCAATTTTCATGGCCACAGATGCTGGATCTGCCTTACTTTGTTCAAGATGTGAAGGTTGAGGGTTAGTTCCTCTACTTACACTAAATGTTTGCCCAGAAATACCTAAAGCTTGTCCAGGAACGCCAAATGGTATTCCACTTCCTGGTGAAACAACTGAGACTGTTCCCCTGTAACATGGAATGCCAAACTGTGCCCCAGGGACTTGACTCACAAGTGACACAGGACCAACGTGGGGCATCATGGTTGGCATGTTAGCTCCACCCCTGCTGAATACCATTGGGTACTCAGCCATTGGAACTGGATGTTGAAAGCTGACTAAGCTAGCCCTGGGCTGACCAAAGACATTCATAATTGGAAGACTGGAAGGATAATAGGTGGGTACACTGGGCATAATACCAGGCACAAGTGGTGACACTGGTGGAGGAGGGTTGGTATAGTTTCTCATCATAGAATAGTACCACTGCTGCTCCTCCAAGCTCTTTGATCTCTGCCGTTTTCTGGGAGGTAGACCACTGTCATAGCTGGTAGAACGGTTAAGCAGAGAGGCCTGGTATTGGTGTTGTTCCATCATGTGACGTAGTATCGGACTCTGTGTTTTCACAGGGTCATTTATAGCACTCACTGGTAGAGAAACATGAACATTCTGAGATATCATCTGGCTTGAGTTTGCTGAAGGAGTAAGAACATTAGAAGCTGGAGAAATAGACTCCACTCTAGATGTTGGGGATTGGATTTTTTCTCTGTGACTTTCTGCACTTTCCTTAGGGACTACTGAAGACTGGACAGCATCTGACAGAGAAGTAGTTGTCATATTTGATGTGACTGTATGAATCTGACGCACACTTGCTTCTCTGATTTTCAGCTGAATTTGATGTTGCTGGGCTTCAATACTGTTCTGCATGAGGATATCAGATCGCTGCAATGATGGTCGCATCTGTAAATGAGGGTTCCCTTGTTGATGGACAACTGAGTTTGGTATGGCAATTTTTGGTTTTTGTACATCTGAAACACAAACGAAAGACAAGACCTAAAAATATGACAACAGCAGAATAACCAGATCAAGGGAAGCAGCTCTTTCCCCTTTGCAAAGTTTCTTTGTTTTAGCAATTTAGCTCAGATGCAAAAGAGAAAGGCTATTTGCATATGTAATGGCAAGAACCTAGGCAATCCTTCTCAAAGGCTTAGTTAAGTCTCAGCAGAAATTTATAAACTTAATCAATGATAACCTGTTACACAAACAATAACCTCCAGCAGCTTTAATGATGTAATAACCCAAATGGCAAGTTGCCTCACAGCTCCTCATTGAACACCATGGGACACCAAGGCAATTTAGATGAAGTATCTTGCCATAGAATGCAACATAGTGAAGTAGTAAGGCCCAACATAGCCCCATTAAGACTAAAACTACCAGTGCTTTGGTTTTACATGAGTATTTATGTTATATAACTACAACTGTCTCTCTAGGCTTCCCTCCTCCTGCCTCCTATATGCTTCCCCTTCCCAAGAAAAACATTTTAATATCAACCACTGTGTCTAAAAAAGCCACAAAATCAATTTTACAGAAGTCCCATTTACAGAAAACTTTTTATTCCAATAAGATATGCATGGCTGCACAAAAGTCATTTCAGTCATTTGAAAACGTGGCACAAATAAATTTAAAAAGCTAGTTATTCAAGGATACCACAAGCAGTCAACTACCAAAAAGACTTTAAAAATGTGTCCAACAAAGTAAGACTTGTAGCCAAACATCACGTTTCACCTTGGAATGTACTCTACAAATGGTACAATTTCCAAAGGTCACCCATTTTTTTTTCACATTTTCACAAGTTTGTTAAGTACACTCTTTTTCTGACTCTCCCTCTCCTCAGAAATACTGTAAAAAATGTGGTTAATGATAACTTTTTGCACTTTAAATTACTACATTTTGAAAAAGTGTTAATGAGTCACACCCACCCATGATATACATTGAGAATGCAGAATGCTTATGATATTGTTCTAGACCATTAAAAGATGCAGAATCTCATACTGGATAAAATTTATTATTAGCAAAAGTGTGTTTCCATTAATGAACAAAATGATCCTAGATGTACAACCATTAGCCCTACCAAACAAACCTATACTGGCATAACACCCTCTAGTTGCACCATTTCAGTTGGCATGGAATGCACAAATGCTGTAGTTACTGTACTAACTTCAAGTACAGTGTATCTCTCCATTGGAACTAACACTATGAACACTCTCATCCTTCATGCTCTCACATCAGCTCCCTGCACAGGGTTTGTTCAGATATACTAAAGCACCAGCACTGAAATAACAATCTTAAACAATTCCCTCAAACTCAATCTACAGAAACTCACAGAGCTGACCTCTCAACCACTAGTTGCTTTAAAAGGGTCCTTTAGAAAGATTCTGTGAGACTCGTTAAAACGGGCGGGCCTGCATGAACACTGAATTAAACCAGTTAAACCAGTTAAACAGAAAGCCAAAAGGCTTTGTGATTCCTTGCCATATGATATATATTGCAAAACATGAATCACCCACATGAAAAGCATGAGATCTCTAACAGTTATCCTACATGAAATGTCATGTTAATTATTTATTAAGGTCAAAACCTTTTGAAATCTTGTGCCCCAAAAGTGACCTTTCACCTCAACTTAAAACAATAGGGATCACCTACCCTATATGGCCATCTGCATGCTAAATATTAATCCACACTCCACAGGCCTAGTATAATATCCCTCACAGAGGCTCACAGTTATCCTCCTTAAAATATCAAGTTTCCAAGGTTTTGAATTAAACAACTTAAAAAAGGTCCCAACGTAATCTTTAATCTGAAATTGGGGATATGGCATGTAATCATCACATACCAATCATACGTCTGAGCAGTTTTGCTTATAATTCATTGCATCTAAGAGGAGAGACCGTTTTGCGTAGAATATACACAACTATGGCATAAAATGACCCTTTGTCAAATTTTAACTAAATTTCTGCACAACCCTCTGAAGGCCCCTCACTCTGAGATAATGGTGACCAACTTTCAGATAAAATCATCAAAAACTGCACAAGACATTAATTTTTTTGTGAATTGTGGACAGAAAAACTGACAGAGAGACAGAGACAGACAAATAGACCCCAGATAGACAGACACACAGACAGATGGACGGACAGACAGACAGACAGACATGATGACTTAAGCTCATACCAACACTGCTGGTATGAACTAAACATGGATGATTGCTCACTGCCCCTGGAATGACCCAATTCTATAGGCCGAAGAGTTCCCTCAGTGTTGCAACATACCATACATGTGGAATATATTCCCCAGCTGTTCCTTCTCTAGTCTCTGTTTCATCGCTTCACCATGAATGGCAAGTGCGATCGCCTCTGCTTTATGTTTGCAAGGTTTTGACGCTGTGTTATCTCCAGTGATGTCATTTGTGGTCTGCTCTCTGGCCGTCACATTCACATCAAAATTGAAGATTTTCTCCACATGGAGAGGGCACTGCAACCCACACTTACAAGTATCATCTGCTGTTAAGTATTCCTTGACGGCAGTAAGTGATGCCAGTCGAGTGGAACTTGGGCTGCAGAAGATGGTTGTAATGACAATTTAACAAAGCTTGATATTTATGTCATGCATTTATCCACAGTGAATGATTAAATATTGCATACAGCATAAATTGTTCAAATTTGTTTAATCGCAACCTTGTTTTTTTTGTTTTAACTTTTTAAAATACAGTAATACTTTGCTTATCTGAACCCTGTTTATCCAACTTGGCTTCGCGACTTTACCAGACCAATATTCAACACAATTAAAGTACTGCACCATCCACCAAATTTTCTGTACACTACAGGCAAAGCTCAACTAAAATTTCAGCAAAATAAATTTAATTTTTCTGGGAACTGTTATAGTCATGATTAGATGTTACACCGACTAAAACACACATCTGGACATAGACAACAATTTGTAAGTCTTTGTCAAATTTGGTTGGAAAGTCATACACCTTTGTTTTGAAATTCTTGCTACTGTAGGAGTACTGAGTGGCTATACAGGCAGGCTCAATCTTCCATACATAACAGATGTTAGGATAGCGTAAGACCTAGTTTCACTAAACCTGAAAAGTAAGTATCTGAGTGAGCTTTGTATCTAATATGACAAAAGCAGACCTAACAAAAACATTGAGAACGGCTGTTTGCGAGTCTTCTACATGTGTCTCCGATCTTTTTGGAAATTTAAGCCCAATTTAAATTTCCACCTAATTCCATTATGTGGTTCGCTCCTTTTCTCCTTCACCACTCTATTTCAATGAAAAGCTGAGGCAATAGACGGAGCAAGCCCTAAATAATTTGGAATCATGTGCAAATATTATTGGAAATGTGCACTGACTGACCCATGTAGGAATCCTTTGATGACAGATAAT
>WURT03585838.1:9339-20679 GCA_009936505.3 Holothuria glaberrima
TGACGATTCCACCTTCGACATTCTCATGTTCTTAAATAAACTCAACACTGGGTTAAGCAATACTTTGTGTAAATTTGCTCACAAGTGTTGTTTTGGTTTTATATAGGGACTTTGAAATCTGATAATAAATAATGACATACTGGTGTAAGTTTCAAGTACATTGACTGACAACTGAGTTGAAGTTTTGGGGAAGAAATTCTAGGGAATTTGTTCAGGTAACCTGTCTCTTATCACATACATGGAAAAGCTGTAATGAGTGAACTTTTATAGAGATGTATACGTCACAACGTAACAAGTGAAGGTCATTGAGACAGATGTGAAATTTTAAATGAAAATCAATCGTATCGGACGGAATCTTGTTCTAGGACACCTTAGCTGCTTGATGCTGGTTGCTCGAAGCTGAAACGTAATATTGCGCATTTGGTGTTGCAAGGTAAATATGTCTTCAAAACAAGACATATTGTGACAGGAGGCAAATGTTGTGCATGATAAGTGTAATTGATAGGTGCACTTAGTTTACCTGATTTACACTGTATATTTTATTACTGATTACATTGAGTATTCCGATAGCACAATAATGTTGGGCCAACATAGGGAAATTGATTGACCAAGGGTCGCGCTCATGTTATCTGAATGGGTAAGTGTGGTCATTGGAAAATGGTTGAGCCAACAAACAACTTTTCGAATGGGCAAACATTTTGCCTACCAAAGGGAATGCCATTTGGGCCAACTAGGTTGAGCAAATAGGTTGAGCCAACTATTAGTTCCAACATTTAGTCAACGCTGGCTAATTGGTGTCAACTCTTAGTTCTGACATTTCTTACAGTAGGCCAGTAACATTTTGACAACTTTTGACCAACTTTCTTATCCAACAGTGACCCATCAGTTTCGTTACGGTAGTGCAAAGAACGGTTGACTCAATGTTGCAGCAACTAAAATTTGCATTGCTTTTCAGAACTTCTCCGAAGTAACTGTTCATTACGGATATCCATAGAGATATAGTTCAGAGAAGATTTGCTTCCACAAATTCCAAAGGTTACCAGCAATGCAAATATTATATTTCCAAATTTTTCTCTACTCTCTGGGGAAGAACCGAAGGGCAAAACCAAACGTTACTTCCGAAGGAGTCTAGAATAACACTACTAACAATAGTTCGGAATGGTCTTTTGAGATGAAAAGTGTATAAACCTGGCGTTTCAATCACATCTATAACATTTCTCTCATAATTTCTTAGCAAAAATTTCTACAGTATTAGTGTAGATTTTGCAAAACATTCACTGTGAATTCAAACTTTAGAAATAACCGTTATATATATATATATGTGGTTGGCTTGATACCAAAATGACCAGCTTAGTACTTTTCTGGTGGTCCATTACCATTGACCGCTTACCATTTGCCAACTGCGAACAATGTTAGTGTTAGGCAACCTACAGCTTAAAACCAATGTTGGGTCAGCCATACGTTGTAGGCCACCTTTTATGTAACCTTTAGATTCAGCACACGAGTTGATTGATAACAATTAAACAATTTTCAACCCACATGTACTGTTGCTGTTTTATACTTACCTGGAACATTTCATAGAGAACTGCTAGTTATTGTATTTTAGTCCTCGGTAAACTGTTGTGACAGGTCTATATAAAGTCTATTGTTCTGCATTTATAACTGTACATACAATTTAGTTCAAGTGTTGGTCCCATTTTTGGTTCAATGCATGATGCCCAACAGTTGGTCACTTAACACTGGCTCAGCAACGGTTTATTTCATGACGCCTAACAGTTGGCTAAACATTGCTGGCTCAGTGTTGGTTTAATACATACAGTTGGCTACTTAAAGTTGGTGTAATGTTGATCAAATGCATGATGCCCTACAGCTGGCCTATAACGTTGATAATATGTTGACTATACATGTAATTTCAAATTGTTGGCTATACATAAGGTTTGTGAAATGTTGGCCCTGTCTTCAGTTGCTACACAACATAATACCAGCAGTTGCCAACGTTTACCAACATTGGCCACACGTAACGTCAACGCTGTGTCATGCTGTAAGGGTACAACGCCTTTATGAAATTTCTTTAACAGCATTACATTATAACTACGGCCTGATAGAATTTAAATATGAAACAACTTTTAATGGTATTTGCCTGTTTCTTTGATAATGAATTGTAATAACGTTTCAAATATGTGTGCATGAATCACGGGGTGGTATATCTAGTATATATGTTTATATGACGTAATATCTCCTCTGTTTATAAACGTTCCTAGACAACCATATATATATATATATATATATATATATATAACAAATAACTATGCGACATATGATGTACCTCGGTTGGAATTAGAAATACTTGTACAAAAATGTGCTCAGGATAATATTGACAGCGTTTCCTGTCTTTGACATTGTAATACAATGTGTCATTCCTTTTCATGGTTCAAAGCATTGTAAATATATTGCCATTGATAGTTACAACAATGAGCAGAGATAGAATATAACCTAAATTTCTCCCCGATATTCGAAACCTTATATTTTGGAAAATGTCGAAAAGTATCATTGCATTTCTTATTTAAATGCAACAAAAGTTTGCTTATACTAAATAATAACAGTACATAACATTTTATTTAAGTAAACAGGAAGGTGGTTAACTCAATATGTCCTCCAGATTTTTTTTAGTTCCTTGCAAAGCTTCTTAACTATAAATTTCTGACCTTGGCAGGATGGTCAAACTTTTAAAGAAATTTAGGTACACCCTAAAATCAAAAGAGTGAAATTCACTCCAAAAAGAGTGCCCAGAATGATCACTCCTAAGTACGAGTGAATTTCACCCGAAGTGGAGTGAAAATTCACTCCAAATACAACGATATTTCACACACATGGAATGAAATATAGCTCTATTTGGAGTGAATTTTCACTCCACTTCGGGTGAAATTCACTCGTACTTAGGAGTGATCATCCTGGACACTCTTTTTGGAGTGAAGTTCGCCCTTTTGATTTTAGAGTGTACATGTCATAACTTGAGCAACATTTCAATAAAGAGACCGTTTTATTATGAGTAATTGCATTTAATTGGCATTAAAATGGCGTTAACTGATTGTCAAACGACCTACGAAAGTTCACACTAATCTGAGTTGGCCAAATTTAACCAGAACCCCGGAGGGAATTTATTCCTTTTAAAAAAAAAACGTTTCATAGCCTCTTTTATCCATATTTCTGTTGGAAACGAAAATAATTGCTGGATACTACATTAAGTACATATTCAATGCTTTTAACGACAGCAAATATAATGGTAACTCTCGCAATAAAAAATTCTTAATTGAAATCTATAACTTTGGCTGTGTTACTCTGAAGTCCACATATTATACTATACACACCCTTTCTGACAATAGGGGTATGAATTCTGTTTTAACATAATAAAGCGAATGCAGTTATTGTGCAATTGACACAAAAATAAAAAACGTGACCTCTAATCAGGTTTGAGGTGGGAAATATGACACTAGGGGAGAAATTATCTCTAGTGATTCCAAAGTTAACCGCAATCATGAAACGGACGATGCTAAGACTACGCACCTTTAAGCAGTTTCACACCAATACATACTTTGTAAAACAGCTAAGAATTATATCAGGTGTTTAGTGCACTATATTAGAGAAACTTTTCAACTTGCGCCGAAGGAAATGATGAGTCTTAGATCATCTCACCATGCCACAGAAAAGAGATCTGATACGTTCAATGCAATTCTATAACGATATTACACTGTAAGGTCATGAGGCTGGATTTATAGACAAGTGAGTACGAATCTGCGTATGAAATAGTATTTAATAATTCAGCACGCACTTTCGTAGTTGCATTCTTAAAGGGGATATGGTATTCCCCTAAACCAAGGAGTTGCTAGCACCTCTCTGCTCAAACATATCTAGGAATAACCCTATAGCTCTAAATATATTTAATAAATGCACTTTAATCGTTATTCATTCAAACAACACAGTTTCACTCGGGTTGGTCAACAATGACTTGTACAGTTAGTTTTAAGCTCACACACTGTGTGTGACAATATTGTCTGGAGCAATTTGAACTCAGGACAGGCTACTGTGGCTCTGTCTTAGAGGTGTACTAGACAGGAGGCTTGGCTCAAGTTAATTTGGAGGAGGGGCTAAGTAAACTTTGTATGAAGAATTATTACTGTCTTGGGTGAAATTAGAGAGCCGTTAAAGCGGAATTGTGTGTTCGATCATGTTTCCAGCATAAATCTGCAACAAATTTGCTGAGACTATAAAGTTTGAAACAGCACGGTGGATAAAATCCCGTGTTTTGTTGTCGTTTTCTCACGACAGAAGTGAGAAAAAAAAATTTGCGTGCGTTACCATTTGTTTATAACCACTGAGGCAAGATACCCTGTGTAAGTCAGAGTTAAAAGTTTCGTACAAATGTATGATATAGCTTTTGTAAATCAAGCCCCTGTACCATAACTTTGGCGAGGAAAGATGAATAAACTGCCATGACTTGATACATGATTAAATTATAACTGAAACAGGTTCAAACCACACAAAAATGTTTACTATGTTAGAAAGGGCTATCGAATTTGATCGTTTACTTGTTTTGACGAATAGCCGACCTAAACCAAATATTTGCTATTATCCTTTGGACATGAACCGTCCATTAAGAGTCCTTTTTTACAACTAGCTAAGGTAATAAAAGAAACAATTAATACAGCCTGGCTTTTAAGTCCCGTCTAGAGCAGTACAAATGTGTTTTTCGAAATGAGGGCCTTGATGAGGGTTTCATTACTAATAAAGCGTAAACCACTTGTCCTATTTCCAAGCCTGGGTCATCTCTTAAAAGATATCAAAGTGGAGCTTAATAACTCCTCTTGCAACTTAACTCCTATAAACGAGTTGACTGAAGGACTAACGAGAATAAATAAGTTTGATAGTTTTTTTTTGTTTTTACGGTCATGTACTGCTCAGTTAACCCAAAGTTTATGCCAAGGTTAATATGCATTCAACTGACAACTGAAATTGAACCTTCCGTCATGCGTAACAATGTGAAGTCATACCATCAATTACCGAAAGGCCAAACAAATGGTGTTATTCACTTATTCCAATGAGCTTTTTGAACAATATTCCATATAAATGAATTTCATTTGCGTTTGAAAGGCAATGCTGATGTTTTAAGGAGACTATTAGGGTACTTTACACAAATACGCCTCTCAATGGTGTCTTTTTGCATGTTTGCATGTATATAAAGGGAGGGGCAAAACAACCCGAATCTGACTTCTTCTGGCCTTCATAGGACGAACAGCCTCTACTCATGTCTGCCTTCTGTTTATTTATTTCAAAGCAAAACTGTTAGTAAACTTCTTCGAGAAAGAAGGATATACTCCCATTAAACTGATTGCCTTGATTCGTGGGTCGTTTCATAGCAATTTTTATAGAAGAAGAGGTTCTGTCTTTTGAATCTTATGATAAAAGTTTGGTCGACTAAAATACCGTGATAGATTACTTTCAATGGTGAAACATTTTCTGAGGTAGGTTTCTATCTTCAAAATATCTTTTTCATGTCATATTAGTCATTCGATATAGTAATTATATTTCAAGGCATAATATCTTCCGCCCCACGCGTGACGACAACGGTTTCGTTTGGGTTGTTTCCTTGCGGTTACTTACATCAAATAAATCTAAAAAATCGGAAGACGACATGTAAATTTCAGATCATTCTGTGACAAACGTTTCATTAGGCTAGTCGATAATTGCTCAAAGGTGACGCCAAACAACTTTCTCTCCAATTCAACGCCATTTTATTCAAGTGATTTAATACAAGGACTTGATAAAACGGTAAACTCAATTTGGCTTTTATTTTCGCTAGTGATCATATCGAGTGAGAACTTTTCTTTTAAGTGTGCGCCTCCTTATGGAAAAGTAGGACAAGTGACAAGTTACTGGTAAAATGTCAAATGAACAAACAGACAAATAGATTATGTTAAGTAAGGGGAATTTGCGTACCTTTTGTAAAGGTTTTAATTTAAAGGTTCTTGGTAAGCAGTCCGAAACGAACCCTTTTCAGTTTAAGGGTGATGATTCTCTGGGAATTTTTAGGCTCAAACCAAAATTATTTGTCATCAGGACCGTGGCCAAAGAAATCAAGACATTTGAAGTGGGAAAGTATATCAAGTGGTGTCTTATGTCGAAGAAACAATCTGAGTTGGGAACAAACGATTAAACTCTAATCAACCAATTTCGTCGTGGCAGATTATTCAATCCACACATTTTTCTGGTTAAAGTAAAAGAGGATTCCGGTTAATTTTGTCAGGAAATGTTAATATTTAAATAGGACTTAAAAACCAGTTGTTAACATGATACCAACAATCTTCAATTTAATACAGATTTCCTGGGTTTTTTTACCAAAAAAATGTAAGGCTCATCTGCGACGACGATCACGGTCAAATATAACCAGAGAATTTTCAGAGTTTGTAATAGAAATAATTTATTCGAGCAGCACCATTAAATTGGTAGGTCTTCCCACACGACGATCTAAACCAACAGCTAGTAGTTTCCACTAGCTTACGTAGCATATTTGCAGGGAGCTGTTACCGTACAACTCCTTAGTTGTGTTTCTTTAGCCAGAAACGCGGAGTACTGATGTGCCTGATTGGAGGCCACATAATGTATCCAGGCTACCTGTTTAACTTGGTGATTACATAAACTTCCAAACGCCATTTTGCCCCCAGCCTTACCCCCACAAATGCTACCCCTAAAATTTCGACTAATCGCCATCAATTTCCAGGAAAGAAAAACGGGCATGTGAAAGACTTTGAATAAATTTAAAAAGGGGATTGCATTGTTTGGTAAAAGTGTTGAATAGCCCTATTACTACCCTGTAGTCATTCCTGTTTACTTTTGAATGAGCATAACTTCAATTCCTTTTCAGGAGTCCGTATGTAGTATCTGTATAATCCTACCTATAAGTAAAGCTGATTATGATAAAATATTGAAAGACAAAGAAAAGTCACTCTAACTTAAAAAGCAGCCGCATATGTTAATTGACGAATGGTTCTTTTGTAATCATGTGACGATATCCATTTTACTGAGTTGTTCAAATTATGATTACGCTCCATGGTTTATCTTAAACATGCAGTCTTATGTTGTGAAACATCGTGGTCAATGATAATCCATACATTTACTGGTTAAAATAACAAACAAATTCTGGTTAAATTAAATCAGAATCATGGTCACAGATTGCTAAAAGCCAAGGAATCCTAGTAGTCATATTATCGAAAAAATGTTAAATTTAATAAAGACTTAAACCCAATCGTTAATTTAACCACCAAAATTTTAAAATTTTGAGTCCTATTTTCTTATCATTTGTAACCGTAAATGTATGGTTAGTCTGGTAACACAATCCTTATTTAATCTAAGCAAGATATTTTAGAGTACACATGAATGAGAAACGTGAGGAGAATTGTAAGGTTTACCTAAATTTTCGAAATAAGTCTGGGCGACGGTTCCCACTCTTTAACCGAATGGCTTATTATGAAATCTTCGAAAACTTTCCTACAATAACAATCATCTAAACGACAGACCCGTTTCAAGTTGTCACAAGCTTATTTGTTTGAAACGAACTATTTTCAATGTCTTCCTGATTTAATGGGTTATAGATCATTGGCAATGGCAAGCTTAGGATAAAAGTCTTTATTGATAGTCTGGAATCTGCCCAAAATGAAAATATTAATCTTCAAAACAATTAAAGGCATAAATCATACATTAGTAAATTTCTAGAATGTATCTCGTCTAATCAGTTTGAGGCAATTAATCATGCCATAAGCCTGAACGTATTTGTTTTCATAGCTACAATATAATCACTACACTTATTAAGGTCACAAATTATTACACGACGTGCGTTGGCTGAAAAAACGAGAATCATCACAAGAGCCGCCATGCATGTTTTGGTTTACCATGGCAGTTTAATTGTTGTCTTTTACATAAGCAAAACGTGGTTAAAGACACAACAATTCTTTCTAAGAAACCATGACTCCTCTTTAAAACTTGTCAAATGGCCACAGTCAATGAAAGCAAATTAATTCAGAACATGACTAAAGAGATTGAAGGTGGTTATTCCAGAGATTTTGGGTAGAATTAATGATTGCCACTATGTAGATGGAATTAAATGCTGAGATGAAATTCTGTCTCTGCTTTCAATGGAACGGTATCGCTTCACAGCTTGCGGAACATCAGCACCTGGGATCTTAATGCAAAACGGAACATCCCAAATGTATCTGAGATTTCCTATTGGAAAATTCCTTTACAATTAAGTGAATCCTACTTTTAGCAACAATCTTTAGCTAAAAAGTTGAATTTCCAAAAGCTCACGTATTTCACTCTTTAACTTTCCCAAACTTCGTCCCCTCATTCGCTGACGTTAAACGTCGCACATCAGTTCCCCTTAGAGAAAAGACGTGTCACCGTAATATTGGACAACACATTGGGAGTAAATTACTGTAAATCATGCGCAAGCATGGGCGTGGATCCATTTCCAAAAGTGGGGGGCGGGGGACTTTTCACCATTTGTCATCGCTGTCCTGGGGTAGGGGTCTAAGGGGAGGGGGTCGGTCTCCAAGAACTGAAGTAACACAAAAAAGCAAAAAAAAAGGTCCCCAAAAATCCGGATAGCACAAGTATCCTCGGTCCCCAAGAACTGAAGTGCAAAAATGCAAAAAAAAAAGGAGGTCCCCAAAAATCCGGATAGCACAAGTATCCTCGGTCTCCAAGAACTGAAGTGCAAATAAGCAAAAAAAAAAAGGTCAACGGAAATTCGGGCTCAGCCGGCCCAGCCCCCTGTCGGGGAACCCAGTCGGACAAATCCTGGCTCCACCCCTGCAGTTTGAGTTTTCATCATTTTTGAAAAAGTGGGGGACTTTTTGGCGATGTCCCCCCTTCCAAAAAAGTGAGGGGGACGCGTCCCCCCGTCCCCCCTCATGATCCACGCCCATGGGCCCAAGTAGTATTATAAAGTACAAGTGACGTTGAATCAGAAAGAGGAAAATCTTTTATAAAGTTTCAAATTGATTTCTTTTGAATATGGGCAAAAAAGACTTTGCAAATAAAAATACCATTTTTACAAAGATTTGGCGCATGTGCGTTAGAGCATGTCGCCATCCGACATGCAATTCGTTCTTATATTACTTTCAAAACACAATAGTTTCTTCAAGAAATCGGGGATCACTCTTAAAATTATCCCATGATAAGGATGATGATGGTTGACTCATTAAAAGGTTAATGATATTTTCGTGGGGCTGAGAATAAGAACAGAATTGAATCTCACTCATTTGCTAGCAAAGATACAATTTCGGATTGTGATGTCCATAACATTGGAATAGATAAGAAAATAAGCGCGATATAAACGTTTTACGCTTTGCCAATGATAATAATAGAACTGCAATATTTTGTTTGTTTTTGCATGATGATTCATACATTCCATGTGTCATAATAGATGAAAATGTAAAGTTCAGTTTTGTGGTACGTTTAAGCACTTTAACTGGATTTTAGCATGCATCAATACTTTGCAGTTTATTTCTGCACATTTCATTGGCTAGATACTTTCCTACCCAACCAGGGAGGTGTTACTTTGACAGGAGACACATCAAAGTAACACCTCCCTGGTTAATCACTGTGGGCACCGTAACATTAAGGGGACATACGCGAAAACGTCACCAATATTTCACTTTAGTTGTCACCTGGATAAAATATAGGGACATAAAGCATGCACCACAGGATACAAAAGGATGTTTCTTTTTTCAGTGTTTGACTCATAATGAGACTCCTTAAGTAAATAACGTGTTTTCAAAGAAGAACTATGCACGTATAGCTGTGTTGGTTGGATGTACAAATATGATGTAGACTTAAAGTTAATTCTGTGATGTTAGATCTGTAGATATTAATCTATTTTATTATTTCACAATTGGATGTTACAAATTCACGACCTACATCTTCTGTAAGCTCTAGAGGGCTGGTAGTATCTTCAAATGTGCAAAACGTGTCCAACAATTAAAACCAGTGGCATTAGTTCCAAAACTTTGCAAGGACGTTTTGTAGATAATTACATCACTGTCTACCGTCTGTATTTTTTCAGCAGAAGAATTTCTAACCTCAGAAAAGCGTGTGATCAAATCACAGACCTACATTGTTTATCCCCTTTTCGACTTATTGCAAGGTTTCTGTCCAATTTCGTGTTACTTTTTGTTCGTGGGTGGGCGCATTTGCACATCAGAGACAAAAATAAATAGAGTCCTTAACCGTTAAAAAAATTAAATGTTACTTTGTGATATGTTTAAAGCGATGGAGAGGAGGCTGTTTACTTTGATCGACGTGTTATCCTCATTAAACATTTGTCTTAGAGAAACAAAATGGTTTTAGGAACAAAAAAACCTATGAAGCTCTGGTTTGTTAATTTAAAGGATGGTCCAGAAAAATAAATTCCTAATTAGAAAATACAAAAAAGATCTTTGGACTTATGTTTCTTAGATATATGTAGGCCTTTGTCGATGTAAGTCAACCGTGGAGGTATATGTCGTTGATATATGTAAGCCTTGAAGGTCTTTGTTGTCGATGTAAGTGAGCGTTGAAGATCTATTTCGTCGACGTAAGTAAGCCTTGGATGTGTATGTCGTCGATGTTGGCAAGCATTAAAGGTGTAGGTCGCCGATGTAACAAGCTGTGAAAATTTATGTCTTCGATGTAAGTAACCCTTGAAGGTCTTTGCCGTCAACATAAATTTGCGTTGAAGATCTATGTCGTTGATGTAAGTCAGCCTTGGAGGTATATATCGTCGGTGTAAATAAGCATTAAATGTTTTCGTCGTCGATGTAAGTACACCTTGAAGTTAATGTCGAGGATGTTAATAAGCCTTGAGGGTCTACAATATGTTGTCAATGAAAGTATGCCTTTAAGTTTATGCTTTCGGTGCAAGCAAGCCGTGAACTTGTTTTTTGTCGATATAAGTAAGGTATGGAGGTATGCATCGCCGACATAAGTGCACTGTGCAAGGTCCGTAGTCAGACAAGCCTACAGAAGGAGGCGAGTAGTTTCTACAAAGGGCGAAATGTTATTTTAGGGAGGAGAGATACACTAAAACGCATTAAGGCAATGGTAATTTTTAATTTTCTAGGTGGTCAAAATTGTTGGGGCTTCCCATATCCCCCTTTCTTGGCTACGCGTTTGCACTGTACTTTAAGTACATTTTCTTCTTTCATAAAGATTTACAGCAGTGCAATGTTTTTAAAGTTTCCGACTTTTTTAAAAATAATGGTAAGTTTAAACTGTTTGACATTTTTACCTCTAATCTTCATCTGAGTA
>WURT03586059.1:0-20674 GCA_009936505.3 Holothuria glaberrima
AACATAGGCACTTGCCTTAAACTGAAAGACAAACATAGGTCTTTCAGTATAAGGCAAGTGCCTATGTTTGAGGAAAATGGCCTAAGGTCTTTGAGCGACTATTAAATACAATGTTGACTGACTCATTCATATAAAGTCGCTACGTCTATCTACCTACACTATGTATACATATATGTGTATAATATCAAAGTACTGCGTATCACTTCTGGAATGTGTAGGTCAAAAGTATTAAACAGTGCTAAAGATTAGTGAAAATGTCCAGGAAGGTTCAGGTTTAAACCCTTCATCAGGTGGCAAAAAAGTAACTGATCAAGGTCAAACGTAACAAAATAGAAAGTACAATAAAATTGGGCACGTGCAAACCGGCTAGGAAAACGGACTGTGTAAAGTGGTAAACAGGAACCAACAAAGCAGGGATGACTTATACATAGACGTTCAAGTCTAACGTACAGATCATGTGGGGACAGGGTTCCACGTCTCATGTTGAGCCGTTTTTCGTCAGCAAGGCGATCATTATCGGAACCTCTACACAAGATGGCCGCCGAAATTATCAAGTAACAGATCGAGCATGCTGACGGGAGATTGAAGTGTGTGGCTAAAGGTAACCCCAGGAGATTCTGTTCAACCGATATCAGGTGCTCAGTGACTCGGTCAGTAAGACGACGTTTAGTTTCTTTTACATACAGTATATTAGTGCGTTTTCATACGAGGAAGTAAACAATATTGGTAGAAGTACAGGTAAAGTGCCGGTGAATGTTAAACCGGTTGTTGTTGGGACCAACAATGTAGAAGGCTTGTCATAGCTGACCACCGGTCAAGTATTGCATCTCCCACGGTTGCAAGGAAAAGTTACTGTGAGGTAAGTCACTACAGCCTCAAGGTTGGGAGGCACGGACAAAGTGCTTAGATATGTTCTTTTTAATCCTTAATGCTGCGATAGGGGTTAAGGAGGGTGGTCACGTGTGGATGGGCCATGCCTGAAGTTCTCTACATTCCTGTGAATGGCATGTACAACTTGAGTTACAAATGGTTGACAGGATAAGATTAATGGAAAACATTGGAGAGCACTCTTCGTGGATACTGGCGTTGTTCAAAGAATAAAATTATCTGTTTGGAAGCTTTAGCGAAATCCTGGTCGTCGGAACAAATCCTGCTAGGCCTTAAAAGTTCTGAGTAAGGAATCGAACTGGTGTAAGATCTGGAATGGTTGGAAGGGTACATGAGGTAGTTGTGAGAGTCAGTAGGTTCAAAGTGAAGATTAGACTTGATTTTACGGTCTGAGATGGATAATTCTACGTCTAAAAACACTACTGAGGAGATGAAAATACAGTGAGGGAATTTCAGAAACGGGCAAAAGGTTTCAGCAAAGCTAATCAACGTTTCCAAATCGTGGCGAGGTCCCACTGCAACCCCAACAATGCCGTCAGTATACCTTTTATGAAGTAAAAGTTTGATCTCCGTGAAAAGAAAAAACATCTGTTCCTCAAAGTGGCCCATGGTAAGGCAGGCCACAGAATGTCCAAATTGAGTACCCATAGCATATCACTAATTTAGCGTAAAAATGGCCATTGAACTGAAAGCAATGGATTTCATTGAAAAGAAAGCGTTCTGCTAAGAGAAGAAAAGTGGTGGTAAGGATGTAATTAGGGTCTTGGAGTTGATCAAGGTAGTGGCGTATGGCTGCTAAAGTATAGAGTTTGTGACTTCCATTGTGAATAAAATACGTTAGCTGGGATTCTCAGGTATCTCAAAATTTGGAATTAACCTAAGGAAGTGAGGAGTATCCTGGAGAAACAAGGTGAGGTTGAAACTAACGGGGAAGGTTCAGAAAGTACGTACCGTGAAATGGGCACGTAGGCGCAGCTTTGGCAAGCCACCGCGGAATAACCAGGGTTATTGGTCTTGTAAACTTTGGACAGTAGATAAAAATTGGAGATTTGTGGGCAGGAAGAAAGAAGGGATTGAAGCCGATTCTGATATATATATATATATACATATATATATATAAATATATATAAATATATATTTATATAAATATATATGTATTCAGCAAATTGTTTGTTTCATTTGAATCGCGTTTTACTTATCAGTTATTATTTAGCCGCCAGATGAAGGGTAACGACCCGAAACATTGCGGAGTTTTCTTCTGAATATTAATCACTTTTTCGTCTTTTACTGATCTACACATTTCATGAGTGCTACGCAGTGATCGACCTTATATATAAATATATATATATATTTATATATAAAATATAAATATATATATTATCGTAAGAACTCGTAAACCTTGATTTAGCAAGGAAATCGTTTAAATTTTTTGACCTTTCATAGGGGTTAATAGGTTGTTGGGGAAACAATTTAATTAATTGCCGGTTTTGAGCAATATGGTGCGAATTTTTTGTTAAGGCAAGTTTTATATGCATTGCTTTTATATGCGGGGTGTAGATAAGTTCAAAGGTGGCACTTTTCCTTTAGTCTTCTCAGTTAGGAGGGTTTTTCGGTCAGCGTAAGCCACGTTTTGGTGGGGCTGTTGATTTCCTCTAGTGGATAATTTTTCATAAGCAGTTTTTCTGTAAAGGAGTTTCGTTTCTCCAAGAAGTCAATTTCGTTATTGCACAGGCGAGCGTATCTGAGTACTTCGCTTTTAATGAAGCCTTTGAAGCTTTGAAGGTGGCTAGAGGGTGTGCGGAATTTCGATCTAAATATTGGTATGTTTCCGTGGGCTTTGTATAGACTAGTGTCATGGCCGCTTACGCGGAATCGTTTCTTCCCTTTAAATATTTTAAGATCGAGATATGTAACTTCCGTGTTAGAAGCTTCAGTTGTGAACTGAAAATGTTCGTGTGCTTCATTCATGTAGGCCACTAATTTAGACAGTTCCTAAGATGAGCCATTGTACAGTAGGGGAATGTCGTCTCTATAGAGAAGCTATTTAATAACATTAAGATCTGTCGGTATTATGCAATTTTCTAAGCAATACATGTCAATATCGCAGATCTCGGGGGAGGCTTGACTTCCCATTGCGCATCCAATCTTTTGCAGGAAAAACTGGCCATCACACTCAAAACAATTCCTTATGAGAATTAGTTTGACCAGGTTACGCATGGAAGAGGGTGATATTTTTTCATATCATAATAGTTTTGCGGGGCTTCTGCATATGCTTTTTGTACGACATTCAAAGCTTTCTCTTGTGGAGTGTTTGTTTACATGGATACTACATCAAGGGCAGCGAGTAAGACATTTTCTGGTAGGAGGTGGCTTCCAGGATTTTTAAAATGTGATTAGTGTCTTTCACATAGGTAGCTTGTCTTATGACAATTGGAAGCAGAAAAAAATCCACAAATTCAGAAATGTTTTCTGTGGGAGATCCGTTGCCGCTTATGATCGGGCGGCCGGCCGGCATATTTTGTGCATGGGGGTGGTGCTTTTTGTACCTTTGGAAGGACATATCTGACGGGGACGGATTTTGTGGCTATTTCGGTTGAAGTAGTTGAACGTCTCCTCGCTAATTTCCTTATTCAAAACATATCTCGGAGGGTCGAGAGAACCATGATTTCAGTATCGGATGTTATGTCGCCCTCTAATTTTTGGTAGTGATGACATTTTAATTACCTTTCAAGTTCGGCTTTGTAGTCAGTGTGATTCAATATCGCTATACCTCTACCTTTATCCAAAGGTCTCAGAACGATTGTGTGGTCTTTAGCTATTTGCCGCAGCTCGATTCGTTCAGCCTTTGATTTATTACTCTTGACATTATTAATCGGGATTGCCGCTAAGTCTTCCTTAGTGGCCTCGAGATAGTTTTCTAGGTCTCGGCTGTATGTCACTTCTGGTGACCAGGTCGAAGACAAACGGAACTTATCGAGAGAACTGTGCTTTTTATCTTGCATTACGTAACGAATTCTCATTTTCCGTGTTAAGTCTTTAAATGACTTGAGAATGTCTATACGATTTGGTTTATCGGGGGTTGTTAAAAACTTTAAACCTTTGCTCAACGCAAAAATCTCTATGTCTTTACTTTTAGGTTATGGGCGTTAAGGTGGCTACGTAGAGCCTTAACTTTCCTTTGGAAGACATGAGACCTTTTTGGATTTTTTTTATCCTAACGTCTTTTGTTAGACGGGGGCTGGGGGTTAGTATCCTTAGAAATAAGAGACACGTGAGACACAGCATGTTTACAGAGTAGGTTTAGACCGCTCTTTCCTGAACTTTTGGTGGCCCCTAAAAGAGCCGTTGGGTTTTAGACTTTAAGTAAGTCGGGTTGGTTCTACCTTCTGTATGGGTGGTGGCCCCTCTCTGACTTTTTGTGTTGGTGGGCTAACTTTGTCTCCGTCCTCTGTGATGCCTTCGGCAGCAAGTGTTTCAGTAGCCTTTTCGCCTCCTCGCTCTGTGACTCGTTCTAGAGGTCAGCCAGGGCTCTTTCTTCCTTTTCTTCGTACCGTTCCTTCTGCCGTGTTGCTGGGTGGGAGAGCTCCTGTCTCCAAGCTTGTCCTAGTCGCTTGCCCACCTTAAGGAGAAGAGAGTTCTAGGAATCTCTCAGCTCCTCCGAACAGCTCGAGGACCCGGGTTAGCTTGGGGTAGGTTTCTTTGAACCTGGAGGTGTTTTGGAACGTTGTCCATAGTCAGTTGTCTATCTAGCCGTTTAATTTCGGTGGTGAGGTTGATGATTGTAGATTGCAGCTAGATGAGAACAGCCGAATCTGACCTTTTCATAGGTTATTCAGACGGATCTGGTCAGGTTTTTGCTGCTTCGTTGGGCTTTTCTGGCCAGGTTGTATACTTGCTTCGTCGTCGGATGAGTCTTTGAAGACAGGAGAGCTTGGGATACCTGGAATCAGGTTATCCATGATACTAACATATCAGTTAAAAGACAAAAAACTGGTCACCAACCGAAGTAAATTGAGTGAAGAGAATCAATGAGCAGCGGACTTCAAGGACCTTATACGTAACTTTCGGAACATAAATTATTGGCACATCGAGAAAATTGCACTGAAGAATACTTTTGCAAAAAGCCACCCAGAATCCATTTAGGGTGATGAATACCGTGATAAATTACAAATTGTAGACGCCTTGTCGATCTTACTGTGGATTTGCTGTCAAACAGCTATAAAAGTTGAATTTCTACACCTGTCTGGGCCAAAAATAATTTTCAAGTGTTTTTCCTACCTCAAAAAAGAAGAAACAATACGTTGCGTCAAGGAGTCAGTAATCAAAAGACATGTACCTGACAACTTTAGATGGGCGCAAGGTGCGCCGAAAAAAGTGGCCCTTTTATTTTCAATAAAGCAAAATAAAACGGTCGTTGACGAAAAATTGGAGGAATGGAAGGGATTCTGTCTCACTCAATAAAACTGTTAGAGATTAGTCCTAATCAGCTGAAACGCAAATGTTGTAAAATAATGTCGCCTCTGCTAAAATTTGGAGAGGGATTTTTCTCAAATTCACAAATTCCAGTCAATATCAGTACAGTTGACTAACTTATCAAGGGAATAGAAAAAGATATTTCGTTCCCAACTAAGTTATAGAGTGAAAGTACATGTGTGTGTTTACGAATGTGTTGTTTATCACCGAAAGTTAATGTGATAAGTGTGCGAGACAAGGGCGCTGGATGGTCTCTCAATTTATTTGAGTCATTAGGAAGTCTATAGTTAAACATTAAATATTAGCAAATATTATGGATTTTGCCAAAATATCAGAAATTTTCTGTTCCCTAAACCTAGTTATTGGAAGGGACCTTATTTCTCACAATATCAGCAAATGTTTATGGTCGTTGAACAAATATCGGTAGACGAAAGATAGTCCTTGACAAGCCATGACAATCAGGAAAACGGGTATTTGTTCTGGGGCCACAATATTTACCTTTTATTTATTTTATTATCACCTCAAGTAAGATAAATATTTGGCTGTTCTATTTGATAGTTCGTGTGAATTTGAGACCTTTAACTCTCGTCGGGGAACCACAACAAGTGGAACGATAAGAAATAAAACCCACTTTTGATTTCTCCGACGGTTTAAACAAAATTAGATACACAGTATCTGTCGAACGAAAGCCAACAATGAAAGGTAAGGGAAACGATACATTGAGACAGGCAGGTGGATACGACTGTTTTTCAACAGAGGTGGCATTAGGTCGGGGCACGACCACGGACTCCCCTTCCTGTATTTTTCAGTTTCTAATGTGCGCGTTGAAGTGCATGTTCAAGTGTGGAATTCCCGACAATTAACTGGGGTTTCTTACAGGAAGAGAACATTCTTGAAGAGGAACCTAACATTTGAGAAGCGCTTCCCACGCTGTGGAATGTCTTCGTTTTAACTTCTTCCACAGTTAACTTCCATATAGCTTACGTATATTATATCTCTTTCACCAACTAAAATGTAGGAAACCTAAAAGTTTCCCGAAGGTAGGAACTTTCATCACTTATAGCATAGTTATTGTGTTTTATTTGCGGTAAGATAGCCTATACAGGAAACTTTGTTGTAGAACTGCGGATCGTACAAGAATCTTGTTCCTGCAATATGTAGACTTACTTTTCGCTCACAAAAGAATAGATTCTTTTATACATTCTTATAAAAAATAAGGATTTTTTTACGAACAAAGCACTAAATTGGTAATTTGTACCTCAGGCTTTTTTGCATAATATGCTATGACTGTCATCTTATGACGTCACATAGGTATCTGGTCCTGACTGGCAAAAATGTCACATACTGAGAATGCAATTGTCGTATTGGAGACTAAATTTATCGAGGAAAGCCCGTTGTCAGGAAAATACTGGCGCCACAACTCCCTACTGGTATTATATACCGATCATTTGTTCAGTAAGGTCGTCACTATAATATTAAACAACTAGTTTTGGGACAAAATTTATCGATCTCTTTTAAACTAGAATTTTTGTTTTTGTTTTTGGTACCTGTGAAGTAACTTGTGAATAGACATATTGCATTACCTTATATCTATTGTCGCTTAGGAGTAATAGCCTTTGTAACAGGTAAACATTGACACGGGCAACGATCGCTAAGGACGTTTATCTCTCCAGGGACGAATCGGGGCATAACAGGCGCGCCCCTATTGGCTGTCATGTGTGACAAAAGTTGAGACAAACAAAAAAGTCACCATTTTCATCTCAGGGCTCTTCCAAAAGCAAAAATTTCTACAGGGGAGGGGGTGTCGGGATACGAGGGGGACACGCCTCCCCTTAGACTCCTTCCAAGGACAGTGATCAGTTAAAACTTGCACCCCTCTTTTGAAGATTTCTGGAAACACCCCTTTATCTAAGTGCTGAAACGTTAATGAAAGACGAAATATTACCTTAAATTTGTCATATATACTGTTTCAGTCCTTATCTAAACGCTCAAATCACTCCAAAGATGAAACTTAATAGAATTTAGAATTTTGATGAAACTGTGATGTAACTTTTATGAAACTTTTTTCTTGAAGAAGCTAATTGTCAGTATTTGCTTCTCAGGTCAATGGGGTTGGCCAACTTTCAACATCGCCGCTATCGTTGGGACATTTTCAGCCATCGTCATCAGTGTTTTGGATTCTGTAGGGGACTACCATGCATGCGCTCTGGCGACAGATGTGCCTGCGCCCCCTGACCATGCTATTAATCGAGGGATCGGTGTTGAAGGTTTTGCGGGATTGCTGGCCTCTGTATGGGGTACGGGCACGGGAGTTGTATCCTACAGTGGAGATATCGCTCTTTTGAAGCTTACAAAGGTAGCATTTACTTTTCCAGTACTTTTGAAGATATCTTGTAAGAATTTGATAAGACTGGTCAGAGTTATCTTCAGCCGAGTTAAGACTAGGGCAGGGGATGTTGGTTTTGCACTTTCAATTAAATAAAAATAAATTCAAATAAAAAATCTTGTGGTTTAACCCCCTCCAAGTAAAACTGTACCCTCTTTAAATGCAGGTTAAGAAGAGTGCCTAGAAGCGGTACAAAACTCTTTGTGTCCTTTAGGTGGGTTTCTTCCATACTTTACAGTGGCAAATATACCATTCAAAACACACTAAAAGTGGATAAATCTGGTTCAAAAAGTGCATGACAGATACCATAATTTTATGTTTATTTTCTTTAAGGCAACCATAATTTTCCTGGACTCAAACGATCGAAACAACCGTCAATGTTAAATACCAATTAAGGCTTCCCATTTAATTAGCCAGTTATACTTCAAAGAACTTAAAATTTTCTATAAATGCAAACATGCCAGATACACATTGCATGATAGTAATATTTACTTTTTAAAGTCTCGTGACGCACATCTGGGGGACATAAATCAACAGTATCCATTAAGATAATAATATAAAAGTTATAATACTATCAAAAGAAAAGAAACGACTCTTAAAAGTGATATACAAGGTAAACTTGCTACATGAGGTTTGAACTCCGGCTTACACTAGTTCCCCGAAATGTTTGCCCCATATGTTTACATGGATTTAACACTCATTGTCCAAGTACTCTCATTTTACGATTATTAGCCGGTGCTCAGCAACTTGATAATTTACACTGTTGTCTGCTACGCGGAGAATTCAAATCCGATTTCAAACGTAAATCGTGTGAACTAAAGCTCATCAATATGCTCAATACGCTGGTTCATGGTCTAAAAAGGAAACGATCCCACTTGGGTGCTTTAAATTGCTTCCTATGAATTGTCAGCTTTTTCGTGTTTTGTAACTTTCTGTGTTGTAACTTTCTGGTAGTAAGTTCACTATCTGTTTATACGCTGAGGAAGAAGCAGGGCCTCGAAAATTCGGTAACCATTTTCAATACAATGTTGGCTACTTAGGCATTACTATTAATTTTGTTGTTGTTTTTTCTTATTTGTCAATACACGGATAATGCCATCATACTATTTCGTATATATATATATATATATATATATATGACAATAGTTTCTGTGGGTTGGTATACTAAACAAGCATTAATCACCGCCCCGGTATCATAGGTGAGAATGAATTCAATACCAACATAATACAATCAATAAATCTGAGAAAACTAAGCTAATCTTTTCTATCAATAGTCATACGAACGGCTTGAACAAAGATTTAGGCATTTTGCATGAGTTCACGTTGTAGAATGTATTTTTAATTTGCTCAGTACTCAAGTCCCTGAGGAAGAGGTAGGACCTCGAAATATCAGACGTTTTTGTATTATGTTGGTATTGAAGTTAGTTAGTTAGATGAGGTTTTACGACCCAGTTTCTAACCAATTGGTTTAAGTCGAGCCGGCCAAGGCCTTTTTTTCCAGTTGTGGCTCACTGGCTTGTTCTCTCTACTCCAATGCTTATGCTGAGGTTGATATTGAAGGCACTCTCACCATGATATAGGGACATCTGATTTATGCTTGTTTACTTATATGTATATATATATACATATATATATATAAATATATATATATATGTATATATATATGTATATATATACATATAAATATAAATCACATACACAGAGAGATAGATATATGTACACTCGTCCATTTGAGGATTCATCTGTCCCTCCGATGTGGTCAACACGGCAAAAACCGTTCCGTTGGAGTTGGGCTTCAATCCATGCAGGGTACTTTACAATGTAAACTCTGGGTTCTGAACATAACGTAGGTCATTCATTTTTCTTAGATTGCAAGTCGATCCATTTTAATAGGAAGTGCTATGATATTCATGCTGGTTGGATTCTTCACTAAAGTTAGTGCATTATTCAACGGAATTCCTAAGCCGATTCTGGCAGCTTCTAGCGTTCCAGTCGGTAAGTCAACTTACGTTTCACCAGTTCACCACGCAAATTTGTCAGACCGCTCGTAGAACATACAATAGTGGCTGAAGGGCAGAGGAAATGAGAATTCAAAACTTGGTTGATACATATATATAAATGCGATCCGATACAAATATTGTTGTGCATCAGAACTGAATAGAATGTAGTCCAATACCTCCATCAACACTTGTGTAGGTGTAGGAAACTAATGGTATTAATGATGAGGTTAGCAAACATTTGACCCGCAGTGCCATCGGAAGGTATGTCAGATTGGGGGCAAAGCTACAACTCAAACGGTCCGGTATTCTTGAGGAAATGTTTGGACGTTTGAAGAAAAAATCCATTTTCAACTGAAAATTATTAGAAAGCTGTCACCCTAAGCACTCCGATCGTGACCTCCTTGACCATTTAAAAGAAAATGTTTTTTCCGACAATTTGTTTCTTTTAAGTTGAAATTTTCTTCCAAACATTTTTAATGCCCTAGCTCAGTTCTTTTAAATTCAGTTAAGCATTCGGTATTCATAATTTTGGATACTGGGACCAATACTTTGGTAAAAAACCTATCACAGCTGAACTGTTATTTTTACGTCACATGCACTACGTACCTTCTGAGTTCTGTATATCGTTATACATAAGGAAAGGGTCAACTCACAAGATATAGGATTATAAATGAACTAGGCTTACTCTCTCATAAGACTATTGAGCGTTCGCACCAGAACCTGCTGGTATCTTTGTCTTCAAATGTACGAAAACGTTGTCCTTTCAAGATTAGTTTTCATTCTGTATGGTGCGGACGAGCGAGGCGGTGCCGGATGATTTTTGGCAGTGCCGGACAGTGCCAACTTCCTTCGGCAAGAATCAAAAAGGAAAATATTATTGTACATCTAGGTTTTTTGTAATGTGATTGTTATCTTTCCCTGATACTTTTATGCATGCACTGTATATTATTTCTCGGTTTGTACCAATTCGAGTTGCAGATCGAACTTTTGATCATGTGCAGTGTAGTTCAATTCTTAGAGTACTGTGATAATTTTACTTTGTAACAGTTACTACGTACTGCAGAAATGTAAGTTTGTTTCATGTGTCCATGACTGTTTTATTAAACTTAAATCCTTGAAAATACTTCCAAAGATACATTTCTTGCTATCCAAGGCAAATGTTGTTTTTTCTTTGAATTATCTTTGCTTTCTTGAGTCAATCTTTTCCTTTTACTTTATTCCTAGGAATGATTACATCGATCGGGATTTCCAATCTCTCTTACGTAAAAATGGATAGCAGCAGAAACATCCTCGTTGTTGGATTTTCTTTATTTGTTGCAATTGGAGTCCCACAGTATCTGGGAAGACATCCAGATGCCATTGACACGGGTATTGAGATGCCTTATTTAGCCTCCGGAATTAATAAGACAAATATTAAATTACTACATTGATTTGATTTAGTATTTTCAGTCTATTTAGTTAAACCAATGGAGTGCATGTTATTCGACTCCATTTGTGCTACCATAAACACTAGGCTAACATGGTTTCAGATTGATACCGATTGTCAACAAACATCATTTTCTTCTAGTAATTAATGCAAAGTGGCTTACGTTAAACAAACGTTTTCTTTTAGGTGTTGGTTAAAAATTCACTAATAAATATCACACAATGTCATTTTACGCCAGACACCTGCCTGCCAGAGAAATTTCAGTTTCTATCTGGGTCTTGTGGGGGACTCTCAGAGTGATGTCCTTTGCTTTGTACAATCTTTCTAATGCACAAGCCGGACAGACATTTATAACAATCTATTACTACTAGCGATAAAGCAAGAGCAATTAATTTTTTTCAGATTCGAACGAACAGTTAGTTCGTTAGTTAGTTAGGTGAAGTTTTACGGCCCAGTTTGTAACCAATTGATTTTAGTCGAGCCGGCCACGGCCTTTTTCCCAGTTTTGGCTCACTAGCATGTTTTCCCTACTCCAGTGCTTATGCTGAGCACCAAGTACAACGAACAAGATCACATTCTCCATTATATTAAACATCACTTAATTCCAATATGGCCCTAATTTTGAAAACGACGATCACTTGTTATAAACTCTCTGTTACAAACTCTTTTCATTATACAAATGTACGAAAGAAAGAAAGCCAGCTGATAGCAATCTTTCAGAAGCGTCATAGGCAAGAGGTCGTAAAAAATCACTAAGGTCAAAAATGACCTCACTGATATAGTACTATTTTTATAAACTACTAGAAAACAAGAGATTGACTTCAAATTTAAAATCACGCAAATGGGTACGTTCCGTCCTCTTGCAGCGCCTCTGAAAGGCGGCCTCATTAACAACTTTCGGAGATACAGGTGACCATGCTATTTTAGTCGAAAAAGCATATTAGACAAAATACTTCGAACACTTTTCCCTGTTGCCCGTCTTTCTGGTTCCACTTTTTGCTACTGAAAAAAGTAGCTCTCTGTTCCATCAGCTAATTGGCAATAGACGTAGTTGTACCATGTGCTCTTGTGCTTCTAGATATCCCGTTGTGTCGATGAATCACTAGACATATAATGAAAAACAGCGTGATTTCTAGCGTAAGAAAGCAATGACTAGAATAACAATTTGTTTAATTTTCCTTATAGGTTCCGAAAATGTAGACAATATTCTGAAAGGGCTTCTATTGAACGGCATGTTCCTTGGAGCGGCTATATCCACGTTTCTCGATCTCGTTATACCAGGTAAGTAAATACTGAAGTTGTAACCTCTTACTAGCCATTCCCGCGAAATACTATCAGTAGCACAGTGGTGCTGTGACATTCTTTCCAGAACTTCAAAAAATGACGTGTTTAAAAATTTACAATAAAGTAAAAACAATGTTACAGGGATAATTAGTAGAAAATCTGTAAGTATTCCGTACAAGCGAGGCCTTCACTGGTCCAGGGAGATTAACTCTCCCATATAATTTTCATGGCAAAAGTAATATTGTGCATTTTACCAATTCCAAGCCTCCAGAGGGATTATATCCCTATTTCTTACTACCTTCATTCTGATGATATTAACTCTGTAAGTACCAAAGTCAAGTGCCTCTAAGTGCTGCTCCCTGATCTCCCACTAGGACATTGCCACTGTAACTCATCTGGAGAAACAGCGCCATATCAACATTTGGTGCTCGCAAGATTTTCCTTACCAGAAACTTGCGTAGCTATTTATGTTGGCTTGTTCAGTTAAAGCGTACTTAAACTGAACCTACTGAGCCCCAAAACAAAATAGTTCTCATCGGTAAGTCTTGTTAAGCAAGATACACAGACGAGAGACGATCCCGATTGATAAGAGATTCATAAGGAAATTATAATTTTAACTCGGTACCTTGGACGATATGTATCTCAAGAAATAATTGGAAAGTAGTTATTTGTGGATGTTGCTGTATGTTCTAAGCATGGAATACACAATTGCAGAGGGTTCATCTAACTGAAACGGTTATTTTCCTAGGGACGCCTGAAGAGAAAGGTAGCAATTGGCGAAAGATTGTTGAAACTGACGAGCGGAATGCTGAATACGACAAAAAAAGTTCCCATGAAGCGTATCGTGTCTATGATTTTCCATTCGGCATGAAGCGGTTGACTGAACAAAAATGGACAAGATATCTCCCTTTTAGCCCAACATTCCAGAGAGATAACAAGGTTGATTCTGATGAGAAGCAATACTTTGAACTCAAAGTCTCAGAGTAAATGTGCTAGAGGTTTTGCATAACATATTGTCTTCTAGCTATCACATCTCAATACAAGTAAAGGGATATTGTACTTCACTAACCAAGCACCTAACATCAGGAATATGAAACTGTGTGAGAGTGTGTGCGCGTGTCTGTGCGCGTGAGTGCGAAATTGCGAATGGGAACAAAAATTGTGTCGGAAATTTTGCCTTAGCCATAGGCTATGTCTGATCAAGCTTAAACTTTGTGGATAGGAGGTTGCATAAAATTTTCAGCTACATGGATATGCAACCTCTTTGGTTTTGTAAACCGGGATTGTAAAAGTTTCCAGTACATATTAGAATGTCTAATTTGGCACCCTAAAAAATTGTCTGCGTTAAAAACAGTCCTTGACATGTTTTGGCGGTTTACAGTTGTTAAAATTCTTGTACAAAGTTGTAATAAAATTTATATTGCGTTGTAACTTCAGATTCAATTCAAGGAAGGGTCTGATCAGTGCTTAGCATACATTTAAATCACTTGGGGCTTTGCTTTTATTCTTCAGTTAATTTGATTCACTGTAAAATACGTGAGCAGAAAAGCTTTTAAAATGGAAATGTGTAAAAATGAAGACAACAGCGCTACTTCTTAAGAAAGGTTGACTGCTGAAGATTACAAATTTATTAGGAGTTTTCGAAATCTTAGCAACTATTCTTGTGAATTGGCCTAAGATAAAACACTGATACATATCAAAAAGTATTCTTTTCTAAAAATTTCTAAAAATGTCAGGCTAAATTTGAATCCAGATCGGAGTAGCAACTTCACAAATCTCGATCCATAATTTGATCATATTTTGATCCAAAATGATCTAGATTAGATCATTTTAACCTAAATATGATGGCTGCAAATGAACGTGTAGATTACCCTCCAATCCAGAAATTTCATCCGGACACCATAAGAGTTCGTGTGTAATGCGCGGTAATTGTTTCTACTGATAGTTACTAAAATGTTTGGGTAACCAAACCACCGTACAACTACACACCTTGATGTCCACCTTACGATGTCAATGTCTTTGAGCCAATTGTCAGAATAATTCATCACATGCCATTTGTGTAAATATGATTATCTAAGAAATTATTCATATCGATGCGTTAATTGTGATTTTCTGTGGGCTCTTGTAACGGTAGTGACCCGCTTGTAAAGTTTTTACATTCGATCAGCGTTGCTCACATTGCAAACCTACCAGATTTGTAGCTGAACAGATCGGCTAGATTAGTGATATATTGTGTATAAAACAATAGCCTTAACTCAGTAAAGCTACTTTTTAAGGTGTCTTCAATTTCAAGAACTTCTTTGTCAAAGCATGAAAAAAGAAAACCTGTATAGAATAGTGTCAATATTCAAAACTAGATAATGGTAATGTGAATATTCAAAAGAAAGGTTGAAAAGTCACTTAAAGATTTTCTAAATAAAAAATTTTAAAACAGGGAATTTTTTTTATCTGTCACATGCAAGCAATGTTTTGTCATTTATCATTTTGAAATTTTCTGTTTCCATGTGTCTGAAACACTGAATATCCAATCATAATTTAGTGACAACAGTCACCCCACGTTTGCATAAACTTCATACTAGGCTTCAAATTAATTATCACTCCTGTAAGATTGCAAGATTTAATTTCAGTTGATATCAGGCCAGTAACCAGGGGGCAGCAGTGGCGGAGCTACCATATGGTCAGAGGGGCGGTCGCCCCTTACTCACTCAAATCGACCGTCGGAGCCCTTTTTAGTTTTTACCGTATTGTGGCAGATGGTATTTAACGACTTCGAAGCGCCCCTTCAGGCCATTCTCGCCCCTCTGACCGAATTGCCTTCTTCCTCCACCGGGGGGCAGAAATATTCGTCCCCCAGAAGACCAAAAATTACCATTGCTATTATCTCTTTTTCTGACAAAAAATTGCTCCCGGAAGCTATATCGCCCCTTCACTACCCTGTGTGACTTCAGGCCTGCTTAACATAAACTTTACAAAAATATTTCGACATAAGGAGCGGTTTGAGTGCATCAGTCTTCATGTAATTTTCTTAAATCCTTCTCAAACTAACGAACTTTTCGCGCACTTCAATCCTTACCTCATCGTTTTGCTTATTATTTAACCGTCTGATAGCAACTGCCATAGAAGTACATGAACAGAAGTTGAAAGCTTTTTACGAATTCATAGGTAGAAGATTCGCTTTCTGATTGACAGACAGGTTTTTTTTTGGAAGGGGGGGGGAATTGAGAGGGTCTCGACGTTAAGACTGAATGCAGGTTTTGTCATGCAAACAATATTCACTGCAAAATTTCAGCGCGCTTCGCGCGCATTTGTCCTGATTTGGTACTCCACCTCATAGTCATTATAAAGGTCTCAATAATAAAGATCTCAATAGGGGCCTCAAATCAATATGAGACCTTTGACTTATTTCATTTGCAGCATGTTGTGAAAGATTGTAACGACGTAGTTGCCGTTATACATATTTCAAAACATTTTTAACGCTCGTTTCGGGCACACCCATCATTGGTACCCTATAGATGGTAAATATTAATAAATTTACGAGGAAAAAGCATTCCGAAACACGCTTGTCAGTCTTCCACCCCTTTTGCTATTACTTTCAGGGAGGCAATATCACCTATATCATCTATGCTCGCCCTCCCTCTCATGTCCCATTGCTGAAAGCTTTTGGTCTGGATTTTTGTTCAAATTAGTAAAAAAAAACCCATCGTTGCAAAGTGTTTGGTTACATACACTATGCAGTGTCACTTTAATATCAGGTTACAAGGATGTTAGTATATAATTAATCCAGAGCTTCCAAGAGACCCTTGACCAGTCTTTTCCAGCTTCGGATATCCGTATAATGAATATTATGAAGCAACAGAAAAATTTCGTTATAGTTTAAAAATGTTTCTGTGGACTCCACTCAGCTATTTTGGGATAACAAACTTCCCCAAACAGAAGGCAGTAAAGTGGCCAAAAAAGAGAGGGGTTCACGAGGTTTGTTGACAATATACCCTCCTCTAAGACAACATAGTCCTCTTTCACCTAACCAAAAATACACCAAATTATGAACCTTTCCTAACATGTAATCAGTTCAAAAATTTGCTTTCTAAGTCACCTTGCTTTGCATCTAAGTCACCTTAAATTAACAAGAAGTTCCCACATCCTCTCCCAATAAACTCCTCTCCCAGGATGTCACCACCTTCATGTAGTGGCAAGAGAAGGATCCTCACGGGTGTATAAAGGCACCCATAAAATATGCACAATTTTTGCACACTTTGAGCGTTTTACGGAGGTGGCACTACGACGCTATCTGTTCCCCCAATCACCAACTCCTGGCAGCGCTCCTAGAAAAGAGAAGGCCATCTTTAAAACGTTTTACAGATGGTCTTCTCTTTTCTAGGGGCCACAAACCTTTCGCGCGCCTTCCCCTTCTGTTTTGTTTTTCTTAAACAACTCGTCAAATGCATTAGCTTTTTTAACAATAACAGTTTCCAATTATTGTTCTTCCGTGCAGGTGTGATCATAGAGATAGGCAGACCTGCGCAAATGATAAGAAGGTTTTTCTACCAAGGAGCTAGCTCCATGTGTTGACTTTTTTCTGCTTTGAAACAAATTCTTGATTTAGACTTATCATCATAGCAGACACACTTTGTTCGAAAATTCTCAGCGCTGCCCTTGCATCCAACTTACTCTGCAAAATGATTTCTAATGCGACATTTCGGCGCTTAAGTGCCGAGTTATTTCAGTTGCCGCTTTGTGTCTTGTCAATATTATAAGTACAACATCTGCGAACTATACTGGCCGAAACTAGATGTATTTTTCAACCAAGTTAGAGGCCTGGCACTAATAGGTTTTCATGTGGCAATCTGATACCTTGAATAATCTTCGTTGCGAGATGGTTAAAAAATAAGGAGCCTACTTTATCATTCAAACAAACTTATTCGCACTTTTTTTTCTTTGGGGGAGGTTGCGGAGATTGCGTTATTAGAAGAAGAATCTTAGTTCTGTATAACCAGGGTCTTCTTCCCTTTGATATTACCTTCTCCATTTTCGTTCATTCTTTTGCAAGCTATTCGTAAAATATTCGTCCAAATGAAAATAACATAACTGTGAAGAGTTTTGTGTACTCTGCTTTTGAGAGGGCACCAGGTGGTGTAGATGGGGTACACCATAACCCCTTGTCAGGGAAGGCTGGTACAATAAATTGAATTCCCCACGGGCGACCAGGCGCCCGACAGTTTATTACTTATTCATGCTTTCAAGGAGGGCATATTCCTCATTAAAATCCCAAAACTTGCAAAGTTTTCTCCAAAATGTAACTTAATTATCGAAAAATTTACCAAATCTACTGCAATATAAAACCAAATTACCCAACTTTCTCCAATAAAGAGGTAACATTTTGACGTCTTTATCTTTCCTGCAACTTATCTTCTCTATCCGGGATTCGGGTCGACCCCCGTCGGACAAATCTTGGAGCTATCCATTTTCACTTTGCCTCTTAAAGGTGAGCCGAAAGGTCTATGTCAGTGAACCAATTAAGCAAACACACTGGGGCCTTCAGAAGGTTCTCCACTAGCCAGCCCCTTCCAAGATATGGATACCCCTGAACGCACCCCTCTCTTCAACGGCACGAAGTTCAAGAAGTATTAGTATGGCTAACTTTTGTTTATTCTTAGTATCTTGTCACGCTTCTGTACCTCAAATGTAGCTGAAATTTCCGTTGGATCGGGATGATTGTGCGGGCTTCGATAGCATGTGCATAAGTAACAGAGATTTCCTGGAGATGTTTGAGGTGGGCATGAGGTATCCTATGTAGTTTCCCACACTACCAACTTCCGCTGGCATCATTGGTTACAAAGATTTTTTTAAGTATCCCTTTGCGGTCCTAGTGTCCCCTTGTGTCGGAACTCCTGGCTACGGGCTTGAGCTACGGTCACCGTTAATTAACCTAGTTTTCCACACTTTTGTCTTTTCGCCAAAAGGATATGGTTCGGATCAATCCACTTTTTAATGTTTGTTTCATGTTTTAGAATTGCATTTTTTAGAACTTCTCTAAAGTTTTAGTGTATATCTAATACTAGGTTTTTCTTCCTCAATTCTCCTTATTGCTTCGTGAGGCTTTTTGTTTTACTTTTCTTTCATTTTTTATCGGTATGGATGGTTTTTGTTTGATGTGATCAACTGCAAGTAACTAATTGTGAACTCACAGGCACTCAACATACGAGTAACTACCACGCTTTGAAACAGTCGTTTAGCTTTTCTGTGGATTTGAACGTTTAGCACTCTTGGCTATCGCAAATAACCTATTTCGATACAGAAATATCTTTTCTCAAACACTCAGATAAAGAAACGCAGGGACGCACTTGGACGCCCTTAACTCCACTCGAACTTAATACTTAGTGATAGGACCTTACACTCCTTTATACAAAAATTTAAGTAGTACTTAATGACATAGAAATATCACTGGTTGAAAATGAGATGGACGGGATAGGTGAGATTATTATACTACAACATTTGATATTGGTAAAGTTGGTTTTGAAACTTTGGTGTGTGCATTGTTAAAAGCTGATTAACTTTTCGATTGGACATTTCGGTGACATGAAAAATTAGTTTCAAATTACAACTGACTGCCAGACTACCTCTGTGAAGGAAGCGCTCAGTAGCGTGAAATAGAATTAGTTTTATTCCTTTGTACTTCATCGTAAAAGTTCAACTTACTGGAGGAGCCAATACTAAATTGAAATTTAAGAAAGCGTTCATTAGTCCAGTGAATAAAATTTGTTTTAACAGATTCCATTTAAATGTTTTCCTTTGCATTAGGGATTGTCCATATGAACATTTATCTCAGGAACAAGCCCAGTTAGATACGGTGAAAGTCCAGTACGGTCCCTCAGCAATATCACCATGCAATCATGATAGTAGAAAAAGTCCTACTAGTTCTAGTCCAGTCTAGTCAAAGGTCCCTTTGAGTAACGTTGTATCCATTTCAATAATGGGCAAGTTCAGTTCATCAAGTCCAGTTCAAATTTGAACTAGATTCAAGTGGAATTTTCCGCTAGGGGGACCCCCGTCTCGAATCTTGTACTTTGTGAAAGTTGCTCATGGGGTTTACATTAGTGTGGAATGACTTCACTTAATTGTTTAGCTTATTTTGTAAAATACATATACCAGGTTATTTTGTGGCTGTTTCTGGCTGCTTTGAAGTACGTGAAAAATGTTAACGAAAAGATAAATTTGTAAGAAATGATTGTTTTACAAAGTGGAAAGGTTGGAGAAATACAAGTATATTATTGTTGAGATTTTAAGACACAAATTCTTTTGTCTATAAAATGACACTTGTTAATGCGATATCGGGGTACGAAATTGAGGCAAATCAATGCCATTACGAGACTAAAATTAGGTGAAAATACGTCAATAAATGTGCTCATCATAAAACAAAAGGTATGCTCTAATTTTTGTTATTCATTCTCACAGTATATTATTTCGAAGGTGATGTTTAAACAAACTTCCAAATTATTTATATAGACAAATATTTTGTGATTGGTTGTAGGTCATTGAGAATTACTTTCTCACCTAACGGAACTTCTTCCCCAACAAATTTTTCCCTTCAAAAAGGCAAAGTGATAAGTCACCGTATGTATGTTTCTTACGAACAAGGTTATTGAATGAAATCTGTAACATTTAGGTTAAGTTGAACTCTGTAAATTTTTCGGTGATTAACTTAAATATTGTTTTGAATATTCACGTCTTTATTCAGTTTGGCATTTGACATCGTTGTAAATATAAATGTGTTCTAGAAATCATTTTTTAAAAACAGGTTGCAGTAGTAGTTGTCTGCGAAGAATAGAACAGTTGACGCTTGCTTTTATTAGCATTTATTTGCATCTATTGCAAAATAGTAGAATCAAAATTCTAAAGCTCCATAGTATAATCAATGCTAGACTTGTGGATGATCCCTTCGCTTCCATTTTTTTTTTTAAAGAAAACGTTTCCTTTTTAGAATTGTTCCAAATTTCTTAAAATGACCTATACTATTACTCACGTGCTTGAAACCTCATACAATATATGTAACGACAGAAACTTGATAATATCAAGCTATTGATTGGATCAACTTTTTCACAATAAACTGTACTCGACAAGAATTTTCCAAGTGATTTGTTGTTAATGTTAATGCATACTACTCAAAAATGGAATTCAATTAACGAAGTCCTTTTGTGATTTCCAAAGTAGAATTTACAA
>WURT03586170.1:4539-20672 GCA_009936505.3 Holothuria glaberrima
GCCTTTTAATTCATTAATTGTAAGCATTGTACATTCAAGTTGTTAATGACCACTTTCATCGTGTTATTTTGGCCACTGTCAGACTGTGTTAAGACCCGTCTGCACGATCATACGTTTGAACACTGTGGGAAGATGAAACATGCAGCTTAAGTTTGAACACATTTATACATGACAGAAGTTGCTCAAATCTGTTAGGAGAGCAGTCCATCATACTTTCGTCCATTAGCATTGGCACATAAATGTATGATGATGTTTTTGACGAAATGTATCATCGTGAAGACACGTCTTTACACTACTGTATTGAGTTATGACTATGTGAAGAGTTCTGTTTTACTTATCGGTGGTAGTTCCTTGGTAACATTGTGAAAAGGTACATTGTGCCACATATCCAACACATCTGATGACTTCAATAACATTATTAACAGGCTCGTATGTCTGCATGCCTCATCATCCTCTTAACCAATTTGAAGTTTTCGGGGAGTCATCCTCGGATTTATCCAAACATTCTGCACATAATTAATAACGGCATGACTAAGTCACTGAAACGACACCCACCCCGTCCCCGTAACTGCAGACCGTTATAATGGATACCCGGATAAATCTAAGGACCGTTACGCGGACGAATCGGAGATGACTGCAAGGATGAATCCGAGGATGCATGCTGAGATAGCTTTACATTAGTATGGATTTGGCATATCTGCAGAAGAAAGTTAAATCGTTGCCTCACATCATGTACAGTCAGATCCACTTTTCTTACTTATCTTACAGCGGAGGTATTCCCTTCTAGACGCCTGACCGGAGAGCACGGCTCCAGTGAAGAAACAAGTAGACCCAATTTTCTGGATAAACGACAACATGGAATCATACCTTGGCTTCATTTAGCAATAACTTATACGTAGTATGAAGTAAGAACAATGCATAAATTTTAAAATTGGTATTCTTTTCTTCTGTCTGGTGATATGATGACTAAGGTGAAAAAACTTCAGAGAACAGTAAAATTGATTTGCGTAAATCAGTACCACCTACAAGCTGCAGTTAGTAGTGTTTTGTATCATTAGAGTCAGTCATATGCAGCTGATGGGGTAAATGTGAAGAGTTTGGGATAGATGGTGAAAGTAGTTTATCAATCCGTAGAAGCAATGACACTTTCTATTTATTTGTAGCTAGATTGTGGGGGTAAAGTCAAGGCAATACGTGGGACAGTCGACGTGTCCGAGAGGGACATGGAGATAAGTTTGGAAAGTTTCCTAAACCACATTTCTCATTTTCACTTGCAATTTGATGACAGCTTTGAGACCCAACGGCCCTTAAGTATAAAATATTTTTCACGAAAAATTGTCATGAGACACTATCACGTTATCTTGAGCAAGTTACTCGAGGCCTCCTATTGTCGTGGACACATCTCAGCCTCTTTTGTGCAAAGGACAGATGATTGATCATGTTGGTTATTTCATTGCGAGGTGATGCCATGTGGTCGGATGCCGTCTGGCGGACGTGTATTACTCCTGTACAGGCCCGTCCCCTAGGGGGTCAAGGGCTCTGGAAGCCATTTCGCCCCTCTTCAGTACCTTGTCTAGCTACGGGCCTGCTCCCGTACCTATTTTGGCTGCATTCGTTAGAATAGTTAAGTTAAAAGGAAGTACATATTCGACATCTGCCGACAAAGTTAAGGGGAAGACAGGAGATCACTTCGTCCTGTCAAGGAAAGCTGTTCCTGTCGAGGATTTTTGTTTTTAATTTTAACGAAACGAATAAGTTACTCTGCAGGAATTCACCCATTTAGAGCAAACATTGTTGTCACGTGATTAAAAAGAACCACTCGGGGAATTAGTGTATAGGGGCATATACTACTTCAAATTGAGATGACTGTATGTCCCCTTCAATAAGCCCCGCGCCCTGTGCAATTTTGCAGTTCAGATTCTTCAGAAAAACACCACATCAACAATAAACTTGGTACATCAAATATAAACGTGTTTTTTTTTTTTTGCAAAATACGATTTGTAATGGAATGATTATGTATACTTCCCAAAATCAGCCCCCCCCCCCGCGATGGGGATTAGAGATACTGGCCCCTCTCGCAGGCTCGGGCAAATCCACTCCTGATGTGGGATGTCCACGACATTTTTACTATGATATGAGGTCGTGCCCTTGGTCAAACTCGTTTGCAACACTGCATCAGACTGAATACATAGGATTTTCAGAAAAAGTTTAAAAAACATGGCTTGGAACAGGAGACAACCGATTTTAAAGCAAAAGCTTACGGTACTTAAAATTTTATTTTATGTATGTGTGAAACGGGAGATAACTCTAAACTTACTGATGAAATTTTTATTCAACTCTCTGTGTAGTTCATGATACATTTTCATTGCTTCCGCTACAATTGTCTTTATATTTTTCTTCCCACTTTTTTGTTGTTGTTGCAAAAATGCAAGGATTTTGCTTCGTCAGCATGAGCCGCTCAGAAAATTGACGTTTTAACTGTGATGATGAATCATGTAACATAAAAATATGAAAATACCATAGATTGTTCTATTAGTATGCGTATTTGAATAATAAAGTGCAGTCCTTAACAAGAATCGGTTTTATATGAAGTCAATCTGTACTTTTTGAATGTTGGTTAGTTGTCACTCATTACAAACAAGTTTCCCCAATAGCCCTATGTATGACGTCACGCTGAACGTCATGTTAGAGGTTAAGCAATGCAGAGAGCTAGATAAGGTACATGATTTTGGTACACGATACACCAGAGAAATCCTAAGTTTGTATGGCTCAGATATTACACATATTGTCAGATTGTACGGACGACATAGCCTTCGCAGGCGCACGCAAACAGCGTGTATCCGAACGGTAAAAACTGTCTGAAATACATGGTCGCCATTGGGACCGAAATTATCTGGGGTTAGTTGGTAACGATGTATTCAGGAAACAGGTAAGTAGCTACGGGGGTCTTGGGGCCTGAACCACTAGATGTTTGTTAGCCTCCCCTCAAAGAAATTTGTGTCCCAAAATTAATAAAAGTAAATGTGTAAAAGCAACGAATAAATTTTGGACATAAATTCAGTTAAAACAAGGAAAAATATAGCACCAGATTGAATCCAAGGACACCTTACCATTTAAAATTTTCTCAAAGAGGAGGGGGACACCCCTTCCCAGGACGGCGATCATGCCGTGATTCCCCCATTTGAACATAGGCCCCTAAAAATGTTATCCTAGCTACGTCCCTGTTAGGAAGACGGGAATATTCTGCGGAGGCTATTTTGAAAACCACGTTTGCTGAAATTCTAACATAAAGCAGGGAGCTGTTAGGACAGCTCTCTGCAGCTCCCTAACAGCTCTCTGCATAAAGCTTGTTGAAACTTTGGAAAACAACAACTTTGTCCTTCTCACTCCAAAAATACTTTTTAAATCCCTGCAGAACTTTGGTATTAACCGGTTACCCAACCATATTCTAGTTAATATAACCAAGAAATTCTGATTAATTTATCAAGCAAAATTTTCAAGAAGTCGTTAACCAGTGAAATATCAACTTGGACGATGATTTTGTGATTATTTTTAATTAGGAAATGTTTGGATATCCGATGACTATCATACCAGTATATCATCCTGCTTAAATGTGATCAGCTTATTTTAGAGTGTAAAACACAAAGGATGTGATGGAGAAAAAAAATCAGTTTCCCAAAGAAAGGTCATCAGGTCTCATGGGGTCTTTTTTGGTTATTTTGGTCAATTTGTACGTCACGTGGGGGCAAATTACTCCTTATATGTAATTTGCCTACCAGTTTTTTTTTTTTTTTTTTTTTTTTTTTTTTTAGTTTTCCCCAACTGTGAATATGAAAGGCTATAAGTTTTGCAAGGTTGCAAACATTCAACAGGACCCTAGCCTCAGGCGCGGTTCGAGACCGAGGTTTTTTTGGGGGGGCTTCGGGGGGCGTAAAAACAATGATATTAAAAACGGCACCAAAACATGCATGTAAATCATATACAGGCACATTGGCGTACGCAGGATTTCTCTCAAGGGGGTATGCAGTATTTTGTGTGATCGGTGGCCTGGGAGAGGGGTCTAAGGGGAGGGTGATGCAATCTGGTGCCACATATGCTACCTTTTGAAGTAAACTTTGTGTTACAAAATTGCGTATATTTAGGAACTAAAAAAATTGGCATCAGTGAGGGAGCCATTGGGAGACAATCCCTCCCCTTTGAAAATTTTTGAAAAATTACATGCAATCTGGTGCCATATATACGCTATCTTTTAAAGTAAAATTTGTGTTAAAAAATTACGTATTTTTAGGATCTTAAAAAAATGGCATCGGTGAGGTGGCTATGGCCCAATACCCCCCCCCCCTGGGTACGCCACTGTACAGGCATATATTTTTTAATTCGGAAAAATGTAGCTAACGTTACTGAGAGATAAGAGCAACCGGACCTGTTTACATTGATGGGAGTAACGATTCGGCCTGTGGATTTGACTAAAAAGGACTGCCAGTACAACTTGACAAGATCAGCGACGAAATGACTCGTTTTTAACTTCAACAGATGATTAATCCGTTAACTTGATTTACATGTATGTACATACTACCATAGATGTTACTTATCTGACCCAAATTTCCATGTTATGAAATCATGAACCTATGTGATTTCGAGACTCAGAAGACAGTTTCCCTTGACAAACTCATCCATGTAGAGGACTGGCGTCTAACGTAAGAATGCAGCTGGGTAAGCTAGTAGGTGCCTACGTACCGTTATACAGTACTAAGGCGAAGCGTGGCTGACGTACTACATGCAGTCATAACAACCGTGTACCGTGTACGTACGTGGACGTGGGATACAAAAAAGGGATCACATGCCTATCTCGCATTACCACATTTGAGAAACTAAATCCACTGAACCAAGATGTGCACAAATGTATTGGGCAATTTTGTTTTTCTCAATACACGCAAATATAGCATGAAGATAATGCACAACCTCGGAAATTTTGTTTGGGGGCTTGAGCCCCCACCCCCCCCCCCCCCGTAAAACCGCGCCTGCCTAACCTCGCCACCCTTCGTACCTGGTTTTAAACTGTTCGTTGTACTCAGGCTCCGTTAAAACGTCAGTGTTCATTTTCCAGAACCCCCTCCCTGCTGGCCATGACTCAGGGGGTTGCAAGGAGACAGAAACTCCATGATGATCCGAAACTGGACATGTCTCAACATCACAGTCGCTGGGTAACAGAGCAGGTGGAGAGTTCGACCGGTCCAACCTTAAGGCGCCAGTGCCATCTGGTCGGTGCCAATTGAACACGGACAAACCCGGGTGTTGTACTCTCCAGACGTCAACCATGTCGTGGTTTTCATGAGCATGTCCAATTCCACCATGCCAAGGCCACAGCCCGAAGACGTACATGTGTATATTCTATCGAGCCGTGCGTCAGTGACGCAGTTAAAGTCTACGGCCTCGATACTAGGGGCACTGCCATGAGTTTCAGGATTTCATCTTCGAAATGCCTTTTTCGGAGTAGCAATTAGTAAACAAATATATTTGATATAATGTGATATGATACATTTATTCAGATAGAAAAAATGAAAGTAAACTCAAGAGATCGTGGTCATTTTGAGATGATGAAATTAGTTATTCACTGAGGGAGGTCATACCTATTTGTAACTAAATCCCTGTTTAACCGTAACTGACCCACTGTGAAATTGTGATGAAAACGGATAATTCTTGAGGCCTCATGTCTGAAGACGGCGGCCATTTTCCATTTTGCATTTGGTAGGGGTCTGGAGTTTCAGAAATATTCCCCGAAGGTTTATGACGGTCATGTTCCTATCTGCCATAGTACGGTGCATTTCTTGGACAGAAAATGGATTTTTTTTGGATATTTACCTTATGAAAGAAAAATGGCAGCCATTTTGAATTTATGCAAATTAGGTAACTTTCGGGTCAAAACCTGTGTCCGATCTTGGATATATTATCAAGAACTACCCAAAAAACAATATTCAGCAATAAAACAAACTGTTGCAATTTGTATGAGTGAAAAGTGTAAATCTAGTCACCTAATAGTCAAAAAGACAAATTCAATACATGACTGAGTTCTATGGATATAACAAAGTGCATATGGGTAGATCTACAGAAAAATCCATAATGCCCGTTACAGAACCAACAATTTCACATTGTTTAAAGAGCTGTACTATTTCGGACGATACTGTTGAAGAAGTGTTATAATACTGAAAACAGTGAATATCACAAACACGAATTCTTAGACAACTGTTACTTTTAGCAGAAGTTGCAGGTTGGGAAAGAGCTTTGTTCACAGTAACCAGGGGCGGGTCTAGGGAGCCGACCCGGCCTGGCCCCGCCCTTTAAAAAAAAAAAAAGAATGAAAGGGAAAAAAGAGAGAAAAAACGGAAAGGAGAAGAGATAGAGAGAAGGACAGAGAGTGGAGTAATAGAGAATGAAGCTGCAGTTAACAACCTCGAAGCAAGGGAGTCATAGCGCACAGCAGATCAGTTTGAACGTCGATTGGGACAATTCACACGCATGCTATCCTACTACACATGATTGTGTTTGCCACGCCTTGACTTGTTTGCCAAAATCTAGCTTTGTTTGTTCGACAGAAATGGAGGGCCGTCGACCAATCAACTTACTGATAGAATCTAACCACGCTCCCTTTTTCCACTAACGAAAGAATTCATGGTTGTCTTTTCCCAATTTTGAGGTTGGAATATGAGAGACCATGCTCCATTTGCAAGTTCGAGGCCGACTTTAAACCTTTTCTAACCCCAACCTCGATTTTGACACGTTTTCATGGAATTTTGAAAATACAAAATGCCCATATCGGAGAGGGAAAAAATCAGGGACACATGCGTCAAACGACTGCGAACCACCGCAGCAATCGTTAGCCTGGGAACCGCGAACTTACTACTGAACTTGTCAAGTTTCGACCAGTAAGCGTGGTCTTATGCTGTGAAGCCCTTCTAAGAAGGTGAGATCTTTCGTAATCTTTTCTGTCATATTTAACAGTAGTATAGCTCGGTAATTGCCCCACCGGCACCAAGTCGAGCCTACAACAACACTGCTGTAAGTCTACATGCCATACCATGTTATACCATCCTCACAACCCACACATTTGCATGTAGGCACAGTTCCGGTACCCCCCCCCCACACACACACACACCTCCGCCTCCTCGCCCCTTGCGCCTAACTTGCGTAGCGTGATAATTCGTCACTGCACGCTTTAGCTAATCAAAACTAATTTGATAAAACGGCTGGTAATACATTTGGTTGATCGAGTGTCCAACACGTAGGCTACTAACCCCCCCCCCTTCAGGGACCCCGATAGTGTGCTAATTTACACAATACTAATAATGTCCTGTTTAACGCCTCTGAGGGACAAGTTAACAATCCTATGCACGTCTCCCAGTTAGACAAACTATATCGTAATTGATATGAACCGGGTCAAAGGGGAACAGGGTATGGACATATTGCAGGGGGTGCAAGAGGAACACATGTACGGCACTTCGAACACACGGCGTGAAGTGAGCAGGTGAGGTACACATGAAGTGAGATACACATGGTAAGGCTGGGCGAGTAATTGTGTATTGCGAGATCAGTAATGACTATTCAGAATTTAGTGTACACCATCATATAATGATTGCTCAAAATATGATACACTTTGCAAACTCTGAGTGACTTACTGAATCTTAACCCATGTGATGCCTCTATGAGACACCAGTTTGTCCGTTTACCAGGGCATTCGCCACTGGGCAATACAGGTACCCTGTATTTGAGGTCTTGACTAGACACTACTGCGCAACTTGATATAGACACGGGCTGTTGCGAGATTTTCTTGTCAATTTCCGCTTCCTGAACAGCACCCTGGTTTCTAGGATTCACGCCGTACCAACACAGCCCTTCATCAAGCCTTGACTATGGCTACCATCATTCTAAATACTCCCATATAGCTGTAGGATCATTCGACAGAGCAATCCTCACAATAATACTTTTCTATGTCGTCTGTTCAATACCCAGTTTTCAGAACAAGAGAACTAAAATGGAAAATCATGCGAATTATAAGGCCTTAGAAGTGTCTTTTCCGGCTGTCTGGGATGTGTTTTACCCAAGTTTTCTGGTATGCTACGCATAGGCGGCGGAAGCGGAGGAACGGGGGAGGACAGGTCCCTCCCTAAAAATTTCAGTGAGGGGGAAGTCCATCCATAAATAAATTCTTGAGGAGAAAAATGAGGAATTATAAACTAAGTAAAACTCAGCAAGCAACAAGTATAACCATAATCAATGACAAGCTAAATGGCCAAATGCTGTTCTGTCAGCTAATTAATCCCTCGACTTTTCTCTGAGAGACGTTAAGATTGGCCTACAGTGCACATCACCAACAAAATTTTATATAGAAATATAGTGGTCGGAATCATTACAATTTGTCATTCACTTTTGATATTGTGTAAGGCCTACAATAACACCATGATTACACTGCCTGGACGTACCCCAAGACAATGACAGGGCTGTCAAGTGTCGCGTATTTTGGGTCATTTTAACTTTCTCACTGAGTACACGCAAAACAAGAAATTAGGCACGTGATAAAACGTACATTTACGCCCACATGTCAATGCAAGGTACCTGGGTCCTGGCATCAAGTGGAACTAAGATATGTGTCACAAATTTCTCAAGGAAGTCCCTCAATATTCACCAAGTTAGTACAGGACTACTAAAGATCTGATTAGACGCCGTGAACAGGATGCATTGTAGTGAGGCACTGTGCCTATGATAACTGCCTTCTGTTAATAACTTGTCGTGTTGAGAGTTGAGGCATGAAATTATATGAAGCAGAAAATGCAAAAATAAGACATAGGAAGTGCTATTTCCGGCGATCTGGGAGGTCTATTTTGTCAAAATTTTTCTTGTACGCTCCGCGCCAACTGATGGTGGCGCTCCGCTTAGATGGTATAGTGCCATCAATCACAAGTCTAACAACTTCTCCCCCCCCTTTTCAGAAATCTTGGATCCGCCCCTGGTAACAACATCTGTTCAAGCCCCCTAAGCTCCCCTAAGTATTCTTCTTACAAGGGATTGAAATTAGTTGCCTTCTGTTATAGAGAAAGTGAGCTTGGAAAGATTGAGACCTTGAAATTAAACTGCAACAGGAAAGCCGGCTTATTTAAATTAGGAGTATCTTTTTTGATGTGGGGGATTATTCTAAAGGGTAAGAAGGGGCTAGAATCTAACCTCCTCACATTTGATAAAAATTGCGTCCTAGAGGTTATCGATCACACTGATCATAGATCCGAAGTCAGTCTTCCCGTATCTTAGTCGTAGTGGGATATACTGACCGTCAATGGACCCATTTTAGGTCTATGGTCCCTTAGAGCAGATACTGAGCATTTCAAAACTCCTTGTTTTTTATACTGGATGGTTATCATTTACAATTTAGGAATATGATATAGATTGCACTCGTTAAATGTAGGGTGAAAATTTTCCCTTTAATATATGCTTTTAATAATACGCGGGCCGAGTTGCTCGAGGGGGCGCTGTACAAGATAGGTGAAAGCCCCCTCCCCTGGGGTATGACCTACCCATTCTAAAATGACGTATGACCTATTTGATAAAATTCCACGTTTTCAATTCCATATGAAAACGTCGTTAGAACAGTTTTTACATTATAAGTAAACGAGCATTTTTACATTATCGGTAAACGAGCCTGGCATTTTTACATTATCGGTAAATATTTTTTACATTATCGGTTCAAAGAGCTTTTCACATTTTCAGTAAATTGTTTTTACATTATCGATCGTTTTTACCTTGTCGGTTAATTTTTACATTATCGGTTGTAACAACGTATGCCTCCTGCTAAACTGTTGGGTAAAACATATCCAAGTTGGTTACAAAAGTACCCATTTCTTGGTAACTTTTAACCAACGAGGATTATTTTTTGACCAACTGGGCTAGTTTTTTACTCAATTGCAGGAGGCATACGTACCCAACTGTTTTTTGAATGTAAGCCTAATTGCCAGTTCTCACCTTCAGCATTGACATTTGGTCTGTAAACTGTATAAATAGTTAAACCTTGCTAGTTCCAAGACGTAGTATTTTGACATTCAGTCTGTTAACACTGTGGAAAAGTTTAACCTTATTATCAGTTTTAAGATACACTATTGTCATTTGGTCTGTAAACGCTATGCAAAAAAGTTAAGCCTTGCCAACTTCATTAAACAACATCGGCAGTTTGGTCTGTAACAGCTGTAAAAAGTTATCAAGCCTTGACAGCTCTTTCAAGATTCAGCATATTGAAATTTTTGTTTGTTAACGTTGTGAAAAGTTAGTAGGCCTTGCTAGCTTCATTAAAATACAACAATGACATTTTGGTCTGTAAACGCTGTAAAAAAGTTATCAAGCCTCGCCAGATCCATTATGATACAGCATTTACGTTTTGGTCTGTGAGTGTTTTGTAAAAGTTTTATCTTGTCAGTTCTAAGATACAGCCTTGAAATTTGGTCTGTGTAAGCAAATGAGCCTTAATGTTAGAGACTAGCCACAACCGTAACATTTGGTCAAAAGCTGCTGTGCAAATCATGCATTATTTCGACTGCTTATTGCAAGTATACGTTGATCTTGAACACATATTTAATTGACTGCCGTCTCTGTGTACAACATTTTTTATGCACAGATGGACGAAGAGACACTTTCAGACTTCGAGGAAGAAATTGCCTTCATGGCTCTGCCTTCTCCGTCTGGGGAGGGAACTTTAAACCCGTCACAGGTGACAAACAGGCCATAAGCAACATGCAGATTCAAAATAAAACTTCTTTGTGAAACGTTAGTGCCCTAGAGCCAAAAAAGGCAACAAAAAGAAAACATGAAGGGTAAAGTCACAATGAAGAGGAAAGCCCCAATAAACTCCCTCGACATTGGGAGGATGAAGAATATGTCATTGATAAAGAGACCATGGACTTGCTAATGTCGCCTGTTCAAAAAATGTAACGAAGAAGGTATGAGCAATTTGACGAATGTGTTTCAGTCAATTCAGATACGACGGAGTAAACAATCTCCTCCAATTTGGAGTTAGATTTAGATTAAGAAACCAACAGGGGCACTGACCATCGCAAAAGAGAAACGCCAAATTTTGTATCAAATGTTTGCAAAGGGCGCTTGTCGGCAGCAACACTTGAGTACCGCTACGCAAAGTACTAGCGGCTAAATAATATCGACTTCCAAACCATACAGGTCAATAAACTTTAATGGAACCACCTCAGACTACCTATTAACTCTAAAGGTTTGCGTCGTTGAGTAAAAAGCTGCAGCTTGTCAACATAAAGGCAATTACCGCCTTGACCATTATGGTTAATGACATTTTGTCTTCAAAGGATGGCTGCAAAAAGACTCAGTCCTATCTATCTAAGTGCACTAAATGCACTGGCTGTTATTGGCACAGCAAGGCCTACATTAACTTAAAGCTTCTTAAACGGGACCTAATAAAACCAGAAATGACACCAGAGTTTAAGAATATTTGCTCAAAATCTAAACCATAACGCCGTTACTCTTTAGAGACAATATATCTCACAAAGTTCGGGACATTAAGGTGCCAACAAGATGAATAAAAATGTCTATGACACCCTAAAAAATTTCTGTAAATTTACGGTCAATTTTCTCTAAAATTTTCAGCATAATTTCTGTATTTCTAATTTACATGAAATGTTCTTGTATTTTTACAGTTTTACGTATTTCGGTTGGTTTACGAACTACGTTTGCCTTTTTTTTTACGAATGGTAGTTTACAGTGATATTCTGTAAAATTTTGCAGAAAATACCTGTTTTTTATATTTACAGAAATATTCTGTAAGTTTAACTGACGTTTTACGTATTTTCAGTAGGTTACCGAAGAAATTTATTTTGCAATTATGCAAATTAGAAGGATACCTAACGTGTTAAAAGATAACACTGTTAACACTCTGCAGGGTATAGGTTATTAGCGATATCACAACAAAGCACTGTGTAACCTTCAGATTAGTTTAAACTAACCTAAACTCTTTTCAGCTACTTAAGTGGGCGTGGCCAAAATTTTGACATAAAATTGTAAATTTTTGCTTAGGACAGGTCTAAACTAATGAGATCTGTAGCAAAAAACACCGTTTTGGACAAAGGATAAGTAGTTAATCAATACAGGTAAAGAATATTGAGATGTATGAACTGTCTTTCTTTAAAAACTATGTAGTAAGGTTATTCACTATAACCAACGTGTCATAGACGCGGTATATATAACATAGCGTACAATCATTTAACAAAATAAATAGAATACTCTAAATCTAAATAGATACTCCCCATGAACTCTGGCTCTCTTACCCGAGACACGAAATGACGTTTGAAAAGAAGTATGTTTTATAATAGTGTATGGTGCATTTGTTTTTTAACATAGACTATCTATATTGTTACACACCGGCGTAGGAAGCTGTTCAGGACTGGGGGCTGAACCTTGTTTCGGATCGCCGTCCTGGGGGAGGGGGTTCCCCTCCCCTTTGGAAAATTTTTTGATATTCTAGGGTCCTTAGATGCAATTTGGTGCATCATTTTGGAAAAATTTGAAGGTAAACCAATGCAATTTTTTACTTTTCTTACTCCTTCGGAAAATTTTAATATTTGAGGGTCCTTAGATGCAATTTGGTGCATTATTTTGGACAAATGTAAAAGTAAATTACTGCACATTTTTGACATTCTTTAGCCCTTTGGAAAATTTTTTTTATATTTCAGGGTCCTTAGATGCATTCTGGTGCATCATTTTAGACAAATTCTAAGGTGAATTTCTGCATTTTTTTTACTTTTCTTAGCCCCTTGAAAATTTTTTGATATTAGTTGGCCCTTAGATGAAACTTGGTGCATTATTTTGGACAAAATTTTAAGGTATATTACTGCACATTTTTGAAATTTCTTAGTCCTTGCTAAAGCATACTTCAGCCCCCACAAATTTCGGCCCCGCTTCCTACGCCCTTGATGTTACATTACAGAGATTGCAGAGATTAACATAGTTAATCTATAATGTCAAATTACAGAGGTTGTCGGGAAACTGCTGCCAGAAAACAGATTTACAGATTTTTTTACAGTATATAGACACTTATCAAGGCAGAGGAGGAGGAGTAAGCTTCCGAACAAGACCTCATACACGTGGTCGAGGAGCCATTCAAAAGCAATGACCTTTTTAGCCTATCGTTTAAGAGTAGACCCTCCTAAGGATAAGCAGAAGAAAAAAGAAAAAAAACTTAAAGGGCAATTTTCGTCATCCACGACAGTTCCGATTCTCGCAATTAAGTAACTTGTAGCTCTTCCTTGTGCAGACACAAAACCTATTTTATTGATTCAGTCCATGTCCTGATGAGCATACAAGGCTGTATAATGTTTAATCCAAACACTCTCTCTGCATTTTGTGGAATGTGAGTTACATCTTTTGAATTTTCAAACTTTGATGTCAATCAAAGAGCAGTCACCAACTGAGAATTTTGATACTCACACTAAAATATACCTTGGGGTGACGAGTGTTTGCCTTTAAGCACAAGTGAAGTAAGTTCTTGTTAATATAATGAGCCTGCTCGTAAAAGCGGTTTCATCACGCCCTCAATAACAGGAGTTGTATTGAAACATTCTGTTCGTCTCTGGGGCGAGGTTGCCTCATATTAGGTCATTTTGGGCTATATTACAAGATATAGCGTAATATTTAAATTTGATGAGATACTATGCGGAGCAGGAAGTTATGCTCCCTGATACAGGAGGGCTTGAACGAGCATCACACTCAAAGCGGAATTCTTTTCGCCCATGTTTTTTCGCCCGAAACCAGATGGTTCGTTTGTTGTGATTCCAAACTTGAGAAATCGAAATCAAAGTGTAAAATACTACCATTTAAAACAGACACTCTCAAATCAGCCGTGAAGCTAAGGATACCAGGCTGTTACATGGCGGCAATCGACCTTAAAGACGCATACTACTTGGTGTCAATCGCTGTAAAAACCAGTCCTTTCCATATTTCGGCAACTGTGGTATTCATGCCTTAGCTATATCTTTGTTAAACTGATAGTGCGACGTTGCTGAGGGGAGACTTTGTCGGGGGCGAGTTTGTAAGAGGCGACCTTGTTGAGGGACGACTTTGTTGGTCAAGGGGGAGACTTTGTGAGGGGCGACTTTGTTATGGGGTAATATGACGGGCAACCGTCTGGTCATAACATCTGTTTTTTTCTTTATGCACTGGGAATTGACCGCACTAACAACATGGAATTACTACTACACCGAGGTAGCACTTCCATGCTAACAAGCATTTCAGGGGACTTGAAACTACTCTCTGATAACTTGTAGTAGCTTTTTGGTAGCTGCTTGACCTTTCAGGTCAGCAAACCATACTTCATATAATTTCTGTTCTATTTCTAAACTTTGTTGGAAGACGGAGAATTGGGCTGGCAGTTTCGACAGCTTGACAGTAATGACAGCTCATGAATTCAAAATTTTGAAAAGTGTATCTGTTCTGTCACAGATGAAGAACCAAAAACATCTTAACAGGTTTCATCCATCGTGGATCTCTGGAAACGTGTTTGTGAAGAGGGAAATAATGTGACTGTTTGCGAAGGATTTGCAAAAATTGTGACAGTTTGAGAAACATTTGTGATAGAAAATGATTGGAATAGACAGATAAATCCCCATCACTCGGTCGAGAACACACCTCACCCTACCGCCTACAGAAATCTATGGCTTAAAAGACTTTGGGGATCATATTAAAATTTTCAGAATTTTTTTTCAGAAATCGATTGGGGGGCACGCTCCCTCATGCCCCGTGTCAGCGCCACTGGACCTTATGCACATGGCACCACAGATTAGAAAGTGCTCCCTCGTTTGGAGGCAAGTGCGTATCGTTGCAGGTTACACCAAAAAGTGCAGGCAGCTGATTTGTCAACCAATTGCACACACTCGCAAGTCTATTACAACACTCGCGCGCAAAGTCTACTGCGTGCGTGCCATGTGCTTCATTGTTTTGCCACCAAAATGACGTCGCGATGTCAAAGCATAAGGTCTATACGGATATTACACTCTGGTAATTCTCATAGGTACCTCCGTATGTCAACGACGTCAACTCAGCTGCAATTTAGGAAGGCATTTCTTTACTTGTATTTTTAAGAGGTCGTACTATTAGATCAGTGTCTACTATTAGTAACCAAAACTAAGATCCATCTCCAAAAAAAATGGAAAAGAATCTGTTTTCAACGGATTTGAGTGAGAAAAGGTGTGTACATTTACCACAAAAAAGATACCGCCGATGTCTGCTAGGGAACTTTAAATTGGCGCCGCACGTGAATTTTTTTTCGTAGGATGGGCAGGGCAAGTTATGAAGTAGGCAGTAATCATATATAACGTTGCTTGAGTGGACTGAGAAAATGATGCTTAGATTTAACTAAGTTCAGGCTGAATATACCCCTACTTTCACTCGGAACTTCCTTTAGTTTCTTCACTACCCTAACACCCAGAAACGTTAAAAAAATTGTTTTTTGAAGTACGATTAAGTTACCATATTCAATCAGAGCAGTTGTCCTTTACAGTCTCAGTGTTATTAGACTGTAGGTACTCGAGTTGCGATAAACCCAGTGTAGCAACACGTTGTGGTCACTATTCAAACGGAACATGAACATGTATGCTTGATATGAAGCGAGGAAGGAAGACGCCATGAATAGTCATGAGCAAAGACTCCAAGTACACGAATAATTCATAATATTCCCCTCGCTATCCTACAAAAAAACTCTCCCTCCACACATGTAATTAATAATATATTGAAATAATGAGGAAAATATTTATGAAAATATGTTGAACTCACTGATTCTTAAAATATTGCCATGCTTCATGCCAAAAATTTAAAATTATGTTTAAGAACATTTTTGTTGAAATTTAAAACAGAGCCAAGTTTAACCCTTGAAAGTACTACTGTAGATAGCAACCGTTTAAAAGACAAAGAGAAAGGATATTCTATTGATCCTGGAGAAACTGCTGAACATGAAAATGAAGGAAAACAAAGCCATGAAGAAAACCAGAATGCAAAAATGCATTGAGGTTTCGATGACATGTTTTATTCCAAATAATGCCATGTTATCCCATTTCTTTCAGTCACTGGTGAAATATGCTATC
>WURT03586281.1:0-20670 GCA_009936505.3 Holothuria glaberrima
GGACTGCTCATTAATGTGAGGCTATGACATCATATGTGCTTGCTTTAAGTTCACTTTCTGTTGAAAATGTGACAACTAGACTGCTGATATCTTGAGAACCACACGTCGGATTTCAACGGGAATTTCACCAGATTGCTTAGAATTAGTACCACTCTTATACATCAAAACTTGATTTGAGATTAGACCCTTCTTTTAAGAAAAGTAAAATAGCGTGACAGCGTAACTGAACACAAAGGGAAAGTAGCGGTTACTTGAAACCAAGTAACAAAGAAGCAAATAGATAAGATTTGCTTCAATACCTTTTTTACATTGATGCAGCTAGGATGCAGAGTTACCAGTTGGTGTATACGATAAAATTTTCTGAGAGAAACCAAAGTATTTGAGAATCTGAATACCTATAAAATCTTTAACTCAGTTACTTGTAATTGTACTCCTGTTATCTACTCAATATATTGCTTAGATTGTAAGAAACAATATGTAGGGGAAACTGGGGGTGAGTTAAGACAAAGACACAAAGGTTACAGACAGGAGTTCAAAAAAGGTCCTACATCTCTAGGCAAACATTTTAAAGGGTCCTGTAAACAACTTAGAACTTATTGGCATTTCAACATTCCCTAAGCTAGGCGAACCACAAAGTGAACAAAAAGAGTTGTATTGGATTCACCAACTGAAAACTCTGCATCCTGTTCGTCTTACAATCTCTCAACAAGCTTTCTTTTTCACATTCCAGGATAAGTACGTCTCCAACTTGTCTCTTATCTTTATGACCGTTACTTCCTTTGTGTCTGCTGCCCTCTGTTTATTCCTGCCAGAAACTTTGAACACCTCTCAGCCAGAGACACCAGCGGACCTTAAAATTCTTTTTGAAACGAAACGAGTTTTCTCTTTTGGAAAGAAGTCTCACAATGATTCCATGTCTTTGAAAGACGGAAAATACGGCCTGGAAGATGGAGGTAATGAAGCACTTGAAGGCGATGGGAATAAAGGGACAATAAATAAAGGTTTTGAACCTGAAAATATTAAAAACAAGGGTTAGAGAACTTTCAAAATACCAAAATATTATGGGATAGACGTAGTGAAATTATTCAGTCGACTCAAGAGGCGTAAAACAAGGGCTTATCAATTAAATTTAATAATAAAACTTTGTCAAATTGCAGGTAAGTTCAAAGCTAATGTGCAATGACTATTCAGAAACAAAGTGTTGTGTAAATATTTTGATAGGATGACTACTGAAAGCAAACTAACCTGTAAATATCTCAGTATTAGCATGACCTTGGACACTAGCTGCAAATTTTAAACCCAAGTCTTTATAGCCCAATCACAGACCATTTACGTTCTAGGCATTTGAAACCTGTTTGATAACAGCGTTATTTGGACAATTTCCAATGAAATAGCAATGTAGAGCCTTGTCATTATTTGCTTCAATTTCACAAGAATACTTATGAATATAGAATTTCAAGGAAGATGCAAAAAATCTTTTCAACATTTATGACTTACAATGCATTCTGGGAAGGGTTACACTTATGCTGTTACAACGCAACGACTGACTTTGCAATTCTTTACTTTGCGTTTAAATGGTGGCTATCGACACCAGGCGCAAGGCAATGGTCGTCTTTTTGGAGATTTTCGTTTTGTAAAGTTGATCTCTTACACCTGGTGTGGAAAGGTAAGTTGAGTTTAAGTGTAATGTAGAAAAAATGATAAATGTAACTTGAAGCGTAGGCTACGTATCGTCGGGAAAGGAAGAGACGATTCTAATATTGTACAGTAACATTTGTAGCATGCATGGATCCTGACATATCGAAGTGGCTTAGTTTTTTTAATTAAGATGTGAGGATAGGTAGGCTAATAAGTAAACGGTATCATGTTTACTTTCTCAACTTTGGTGGAAACTCAGGATGACAACCATAAGCGTAGGAAGCTATTTGAAAGTTTGGACGGAAGCGAATGTAATTGATCAGTGTCCTGGGGAGAGGTGAAAGGGGAGGGAAAGAGGGTTAACCCTATCCTCTGGAAATGTTTTGCATATTCATTGTGCCCTAGATGCAAAATGGTGCAATGCTTGACAAACTTTGAAGTAATTTCACCCTATTTAATGTCATATTTTGGCAGCATGCCATCCAAATTGGGGGAAAGAAACGAGGTTTCGGTCCACCATTCAGAGTGAGGGGCGGTCGCCCTGCCCCATCCCCTTTTCCTACTCCTGTGACAATGGTTGTGGATGATGTGGGTGTTAGCAGTTTTGCATTACAAATACCCTAATTGTTGGATAGCGTCCTTTGAAACGATTTTGCAACAGTTCCGTTACCATTTTTTCGGATGCCAAAACTAAGAGAAAATAAATTAGCATCCTAAAAGGACCACATTGATAGATTAGCTCTCTAATACCTCACTGTGACTACAGTTCTGTGTCCCTCATCTAAGTTATAAGATGGTATCACTCAATTAATGCTAATGGTAACCGACAGCCTGAAAAGCCTACCATTTATTCCTTAATAATCCAAAGACCTTATCGAATTGACATAATATTATGATTTGTCCCGCTTGTCAGGAAGCATAACAATCAAAAAGAGTAACAACTTTTTTCAATGAAGTTATATTTTCGAAAAGAGAAAGTCTAGACAATTCTTGAAGTGATAATCATTGAACAACCTATTGATTTTTTCCCTAACAAATGAAGACAAACTTGCCCTCTAACGCCTTCTAGTGACTTAAACTTGCAATGCGTTTTAAACTGACATACTTTACCCGCAAAATGGAACTCACAACTTGGTTTGATCTTGTATTTTCTCAGAAAAACAAAATTTATGCTGTTATGATATTATTGTTTACTTTAATAAGTATCAATACATTCCTCGAATGAAAAAAGGACACTCATTCAATTTGACACCTTAATATGTTTACAGATTTAAACTAATTCTACTGTCGTAAATAAACATTGACACCCTCTTTTATTGAGCTGCACTCTTCTTTGTGAGGTTATTTACTTAGGCTAATTGGAAAGATTCCCTGAGGTAGAAAAGAATTACAAAAGTTCACTGCAATTATGAGCCCTAAAATCTTTGTTCCTGACTCTTTATTTAACAACCATAAAATGCTACCATTCTGGATTCTGAGTACGTATGTATGATTGCTGTGCATTTGGTAAAGTGTGAGCGGAAAAAAGGAGTCAGCCTAAGGTGACCACAGGTTGATACAAAATTCGTGTCCAGTTCATAGATTTTATCGAAATATGATCGCTGGATACCATTTGTAGTAGGTCAGGTGGTCGTGGCTGGGGGAGGAAGGTATTCCTTCCACCCAAAAATATTGAGTGGCATGTCACTCTCCCCCACTCCCTTGATAAACTTTCTCATTACTTGGTCATCATTCACTGAAAGAAGTGAGAAACTATTAGGCGTTATCATCATAAAGTTGATGGAAAATATTCCTGGTTGGCCTTTACGATAGTCGTGTAACACCAAATTCTTTCAGACCGAGAGTGTTCTTGAGGAACTTTGCATTGAAAGAACATTTCAGGACAAGAAGCTTCTTTAAATTGTGAAAATACCAGTTTAGTGGTAAAACAGGTTTTAAACAAGAATCGTGAAACACCACTATCATACACAATTTATAAATGCCAATTTTTGACTAATTGAGGTAACGGTCTTTACAGAAGTGGCAATTAAAATTGTGATTTCTGTGCTGAAAGGAACAAAATCGTTTCAGGAAGAATTCCAATGATATTTCGAGATCCTTAGAAAGATTACATAATTTCGACGTATGTAAACTTGCCTTCATAGATCCCACTCAGTAATTTGTGCGTTGATTTCTGTGAGACTAATGTAGGAGCCAGAATTTGTCACCCACTACCGGAATATTTCACAGCCTATTTAGCCTATTTAGGTTGCTATCATCTAATCACCTATTTCTACATACATGTGGGTGATTTTTATTGGCCAGCATGGCATGTGAATCCTATTTAGATGTAAGGCATATTTTCTGCAACTGGTTGTTCTCCTCAACTGGCTTCACAATATGCTTAACGCTGACGATCCGAGTCCGTCCACGTGGACCATACGGGCCAACCTTCGATCACCATTCCCTCATAATCCTATCTACGCAAGTATATGGTGAGTAACATTTTTACATTTCATACGAAAAGAGCCCAATCACTTTGCCGACTGTTTCATGAGATTTACCTACTAAGCCGTGATGGCCCCATAACGTAAAGCCTACATGCTTATGAGGGTTCTATGAAGATTTGATCACAGCACGAGCACGGTGCTCTACATGGGAGAACGAAGCAAATTTTCCACCTTACGTGATCCACCATGGGACTGCACGAGCCCCTTCATACCCACCTAGCTTACCCAAGACCACCTGCCTGACAAACCCAGCGATCATATCGCCACATAGGCCTATTTATGACTGAGGGTAGTACATTCTAGCCCATGCCTAAGCAAGACTGAAAGCAGGAATGTTCACATAGCCCATGTGGGTCTTATGATCAGTGGTAAGTCCATTCGGAGATGGGGCTAGCTGGTTCACATACTTGCTCCAGCCCCCCCCCCCCAATCTTGGCATTCAGCTATCAGATTACATGTCTTACCCATGACTCTCTCCAGAGCTATTCCAGGTTTCACGATTATATATTCCATATTTAAGGGAGGGAGGCCCAAGGACCGCTCCGTAATTTTATCATCGGAGTTCTGGTGAGGAGAAATTGAAAGAGCTCCACTTTCCTTACAGTTATGATTTTTGGGCACGATTTGGTACACCTTAAAATGTCTTTTAAAGCTACTTAAATGCTTTATACTAATGCTATCAATTAGAAAAATAACCCCTAACTTTCAGTGTAAACGTCCCCTCCCTTCCAATTTTCCTTCCGATTGCTTTGGTAGCCGAAATCAAACATAAGCACTAAAACTGTTCACTAATATACGCACTGCTTTGTTACAGGCGAAAAATAATGCGCGTGGTGTGACTGTTAGCTCGTGTCCGCTGTGGCCTCAAGTGGTTGTACAAGCTTGGATAGGCAACATGCTACCCTGTGATGAATAGAGACCAGTTTGTGACGGTCTAAACGGAGCTTACACAGGAACCCCGACTAACCCTTCAAGAGCAATTAATCTATTTCTTTGTTTTTGTATCCATGTTTGTTATTTTAAACTCCGAAAGATGGTTACTGTTAAACCATGTGCACATAGCAATTGCACTGCCCACATGATGGTGAGGCAACGAGTGTGGCCAATCATAATGTGCGATATTTAGGTCTGAATGATGGACGGCCAGACAGGTAAACGAACATCATTATTCAGCAACTTTTATCATCACCCCGTTGTAGTAAAACATTCCACCATAGAATACTTTTAACCTCCCATCTTTCCTTGCTAAGATAATCGTAGAGCCCAACACTTATCCCACCTGGAGCCTCATTCCCATTACATAGATGGTTTTCCAACGGCATAACCGGTTTTATCCGTCAATTGAAACCTTTGGCTACTATGAGGCAGAATAAATTACCCTCCTTGAACTGGTTCGGCTGGCACCCGGGCGGATTAGTTAAATTACTCACAATGTCCAGATTTCATGTATTTTGCAAATTATCTAACGGTTTTCCCCTTATTTGGCTTTGCGGGCTAAATATTTTGAAAGCTTTACCACTTCACGAGGTATGACAAACCTGTGCACAATGTCGCCGGTAGCAAAGACATGCCCAAATTATATGTCACCCTGTCTGGGGATCCCTCACGAGACCCGGTCCCAAGTTGCACCTGGGTCGAGAGGGGCAGTCAAGGGCGAAATGTCTTTGTCCAACAGCACAATAGAGAAGTTCCGGAATTACCAAGGTTCCAGCTTATAACCTAACGACCCGAAGTCCGGAGCTCTGACCACTGAGATAATCCATGTTATATTTAAAGTGACCGACTCTTTTTTAGACATTTTAAGGATTTGACTTTCAAAACCAAAACATACTTCATTCAAGTTAAAGAAACTCTGGTTAAGGCAATAAACATTATGATTGCACCATTTTGCATCAAGACACCCTTGAAAGCCGAAAAATTACTACCAGGAAGACGATGCATGTCCTCCTTGCCAGAAAATAAATATAGTAAGCCTTCACTGGGAACTGCAAAAAATATTTCATTTTAAAACAAAGTCCACTGATTTCACTCCACAGTTAAAACCAATCATATTTTATTACAGATTTAACACTTTCAGCATAACTGCAGATGGGAAAAATACTACCCCCTGAAAGGAAAGGAACATAAAATATGGACACTTCTTACGTCACGCATCAAATCTTACTTGTCTGTTTCAAAGTGTACAGTGAAAGACCATGCGTTTAGACTTTAAAGAGTACACACACACAATTAAAGGCGGTGTGATATTGGCTCGAAAAACACTATGCAGTGTGATACCATTATAACAGGTAAAAATAATCACGCTTAAAAGAAGGGTCAAAGCTCAAATCGAGTTTTGATATATTAGAGGGGTACTTATTCTAAGCAATCTGGTGAAATTGCCATTGAAATGCTATGTGGGTTCTCAAGATATCGGCAGATCAAGTTGTCACATTTTCAACAGAAAGTGAACTTGAAGAAAGCACATATGATGTCATATCCTCACGTTAATGAGCAGTCCTTTGTTTTTCTTTAAACTTTATAACCAATTTTTTCCTCAACAATCAAATGTTATCGGAATATGATTGCATGAGAGGTATGGGAAAATTACAAACTTCACATTCCACATGGGGAGGTCCTATCCCCATTACCTTCAAGGTCAGCACAGCAGACTGAAAAAACAAAGGAAACAAAGCATTCCTTATCAATGTGAGGAAGTGATATCAGGGAGCTGCCTAGTGATATAACTCCCACTTGCCTTAAGTTCACTTTGGGTCACAAATGCAGTAACTTGTTTTGCTGATATCGCGAGTAATACATGGCCGATTTGAATGAAAGTTTCTCCAAAATGCAAAGATTTAGTTCCTCTTTTACATATGAAAAGTAAATTTTTGCTTGAACCCTTCTTTAAGAAGTTGTAGCAATGGTTGAAAACCAACCAACTCGAAGTGAGACATTCCTTAGTTTTGATCGCTTCTCGGCCTTTTGGCAAAGATCATGTGTAGAATCTGTTCCCTTAAACCTGTCAAACAGAGGTGACCGTCACACATAACAGACCACATAAAGAAGAGTTCTCAAGTTAGGTCACGAGACTGGTCACGTTAAGGCCTGTGCATCTTCTGGAACGTAGCTTGTTTGTGAAGCATATATTACTCCTTCGGGAGTAACGTCTGCTTTTGCCATTTGGCTCTTCGCCAGAGAGTCGATGGGACATTGGAACTAAGTATTCCTTGTTTACTTATAACTACTGACAGGACAGATAAAACTTTATCAAGGATAGTATCATGTTTGACACTGAAATGAGCCAGCATGTAAGAATTGCACAACCAGTACATAACATGTACGCCTGCAGGGGGTGTTGTGTTCAATGACAGTTAGGTGCTAAACTGAAAGAGCTTGTCCATGCTAACATAGCTGCATTAGATACGCGATCATATTTCCAAAGACGGTAAGGCTCAAATCATCTCACCTTTGAGATATTTGTCAACTCAAGGAGTCATATGCTTCAGTCAGGAAGATGGGTAGGTTAGCCCTCAAGACGTGAGGTTCACATAAGAGCCATTTAGCGTTCAGTAGCTCGTGATTGATTTGTTCACCCGCAGTTGCATGATTTTTAAAAGATGTAACTTCCATTGCTCTTGTGATCCTAAATTATTTGGAACAATGCATGACTTGAAAATGACAACAGTTGTTTTTCTGTCTAAGACATGATTGACAGAGGACCAGTTTCTACGTAAATAGTCCCTGTCGTCCTATGACTTAGTTCTTACAACACACACAGTTAAAGCCTTTCACTCAACATGTTTTCCTCAACGTCCTAAGTTTCAACATAACGAACATGTTTTTTTTTTACTGAAAGTTGTGAAAAGCTCTTATCACTACTGATTAGGTGTCCATCTGCGCAGGCGTACAAAAGATTTATCAAAATTGACATTTGCTGATTTACTTAGGTTGTTTAATTATTGCTATGCCACAATGGCTAGCATAGTTGCTGATTACTTGGTCCGAAAGTTAGGCAATGGACCATCGGTTGGGCAGGTTAACTACGGAAGGTCCGCAGTTTTCTCCTACAAACTGTTGTAGAGATATTTGTAAAGGAAACAATGCCTCAGACGCTTGCAAAGATATCAATCCGTTGCTTCGTAATATCAAAGAGTCCAAAATGCCATTCTAAAATTACTAGAAGTATCTTTACAATGTTTAACCAGCTCAGAATATTTCACTTACTTTCAAACGGTACCGTTTGTTGTTTTGTTTTATAGATCTCCTACAAGGTGCTTTACCAAAGTTGGTAGCGTACCACTCGGTTCAATTTTTGACCTCTGCTATGTATTATTTATATGAATGATATTAGCTTTGTTTCTGTACATTTTACTCCTAGTCTTTTTGCTGACGGCACATGCATTTTCCTTCAAATGGTGACTTATTAACATTTCAAAATACAGCCTGTAGTGAGGTTTCTATGAATTCAGCATTTACCAACAGCGGCTTGCTTTAATATCGGAAATATTGGCATCCTTAACCCACAGAATTTGAAAGAAACCTCACACTTTCAAAACTCAAATCTGTGGTGACGCTCTGCACCTAATAGGCGTGAGCTGATCAGTATGGTTAAAAATGGTCACAATTAGAACCCCAGGACTAATATTGCTTCTAAAATCTGTTATTTTTTCGTAATTCGTATTCTCTACGGATGGATTATGCATATTTCGTTTGTTGGAGGGTGTAGCTATAGGAGCAAGTAACCCCTTTGGTGAACGATATAATGACTGTGGAAACGATAAAAGGCTGAGAATTTTCATACATGTGTCTACACTGTTAAATAAAACCGGGACAGATTCTTCCTGCCGCGTATACGAACGGTGGTACATGTTAGCAGTGTGCCAAATTGAAATTAGCTGCCCTTAGCCGCACAGCATACAACGCACAAGTCAGTTAATCAGGAAAACAATTATTTCATTTACCATTTATGCATGGATATTTCTTAGTTAGAGAATTTAAAAAAAAATTATGAGTTTCCCAGCTCACAGGTTTGATAGCAATATTTTACAAGAAGCATGTAACACGAAAATCTATCCTTTCCTTTAATTAAGGAGAGATGGAGAGTTGACCTGAGTTCAATTAACTTATCCGATATACTCACTGTGCTTAACTGTTCTAAAATTGCAACCTTGTAACTTTATTCGTTATATCATAAATCTGCGATACTGATCTTTTGGGGATCAATAGTTCTCAAAATGGTGACTATGACTAGGGTTGTTTTATTAATCATAACTTTCTTGTATCCCTTCATATCAGGACAAATAAATAACCAACAAATAAACATTACTGTTATCTTTTTTCTCTTCAAGTTATCCACTATCAGGTTTATATTTGATGAAAAACCCGCATCTCAGGGCATATTAGTTTGCATTTTCTAGGCTAAGTGGAGTTAAGTAATAAGATAAATAAGAAACACAGGTGAGCCTGAGGAGAATCGAAAAGATGTTTATGGTTAACTTCAATATAGTCAAAGTGCCTGGTCATTAAGGGTCACCCCCTTCTGTAGACAATGTAGTACAAAAGGTGCCTCACTGTAGACGAACAAATAAATGTGGAGAAGAATATCTAAAAGGCAAGTAGTTTAAGTTACACTACGTTACAACTCAGGATACCAGTTTCACTTCCTCAGTACTGAGAATTGATAAACTATCAATAGTGTTGAAATATCTTCTTTAAAGAAATACAAACAGGAAAAAAATCTCATACAAGATAATGGGATGTCACTTCTTATCTTGGAATCATGCAAATAAGCAACAATATGTTCCACTATAAACTAAAGTTTTCACAAGATCTTATCATTTCAAAGCTTTGCCACAACATAAAGGAGTTGTGATCAGCTTTTTGATTTTTGTAACAAGAAGCCCCTCTTTATCTGATCGTTGAGTTATGAACACCTTGGACTATTTATTTAGAAAAAGAATTTTGCTTTGCTCGTGAACATTCGAGAAAACATATTCTTGCCTGCAGATGTCTGCTGCAACCCCCTCCCCACCATCTCTCCACACGCACACTTTTCCGATAACCTCTCGTCACGGACCTGGAGTACCTTCAGCCTTAAGATGATAATGATATTCCCGTTACAAGAAAGGGACGTCCATACATTACTTTGTGACCATTTTTCATTACAAATTCTAACTCTCTTATGAGTACGGTTTAAGTTTGATAAACAATCCACTTTTCCACGAGTAGATTAAGCTTTAAAGTTCTTAATGGACTTACAAACATGTTTTAAAAAGCTGAAAATGACTGAAAACTAATTTGATTATGGAAAACTGTAATAACCTATGAAGGACAATCATACATTCAGTTGTACGCTGCTTCTATTACGTGTAAGAAGATGCTTTATATTCACTGGACTACAGAACACTGACCTTACTTTTCAACATAGCTTCAAGGCATGACATTTCTGCAATGCTTTGTGTTTTGTTTGCCAGTCCATCTTATTTATATTGCTTATTTGATTTATATATCATGAGGAATATTACACGTTCGGTTTGGTGAGACTGTTTTGAAGATTCTGTAGCCAGTCAGGGAAAGGATTTACAAGTTTTCCTACTCTGCGATACAAATATTTTATCTCTCACGTGCAAACACCCTGACCACAACTGTCTGTATAGCAGAAGTATCCACAGAGCAAGTGTAACGCACACTCTCAAGACTTTGTACAGAAAAGTCAAAAGTGATTACATAATCAGCATCTTGGGCCAAGTGTGTTAAATTGGTGGTTTTTACAGTGTTAACCTTGAGGAAACTTGAGTGTGATCAAAAAGATAACTGTAACACACTGGTCACATGATACCCAGGCATATTTGCAATTGCCCTGGTGAAGATTGAAAAAGGCTTACGAAGTCGAAGGCATAATGAAGTTACAATCAGGGGCGGATCCAGGATTTCTGAAAAGGGGAGGCCAAAGTTGTTCGACCTGTGATTGATGGCACTATACCATCTAAGCGGAGCGCCACCATCAGTTGGAGCGGAGCGTCAAAGAAAATTTTTGACAAAAAGAACTCTCAGATCGCCGGAAATAGCATTTCCCATGTCTTATTTTTGCATCTTCTGCTTCATATAATTTCATGTCTCAACTTTTAACACATTAATTTTTCCACAAGTTATTAACAGTAGACAGTTAGCATAGGTACATACCTTACTACAATGCATCCTATTCAAGGCGTCTGATCAAATCTTTAGTAGTCATGTACTAACTTCAGGCCCGTAGCCAGCTTTTACCTGGAGGGGAGTTCCGTCATGCGCAGCAGGACTATCTAAGCGGAGCGCCACCATCGGTTGGTGCTGAGCATACCAGGAAAATTTTTGGCTTTACAAACCCTTCAGATGTCCGGAAACGGCACTTCCCGAGCGTTTAAAGCTGCATGTACCCAGCCTTGAAATATGGGATCTCATGTCTGCCATTTCTCAATTAATGTAAAAAAAAATCAAATTATGAAAAGTATTAAAATTATGTTTCTGAGTTAAGCGCCACCATCGGTTTGCGCAGAGCATACCACAAATTTTTCGGTTTTACAAACCCCCAGATGGCCGTAAACGGCACTCTCCGAGTGTTCTAAGAAAGAACATGTTCAGGAGGTGGGGGGGGGGGGTACCGTAACTGTGCCTACATGCAAATGCATGGACTGTGAGGATGATATAACGTTGTATGGCATGTAGACATACAGCAGTGTTGATGTAGGCTCGACTTGGTGCCGGTAGGGCAATTACCGATCTATATTACTGTGGAATCTGACAGAAAGAATTACGAAAGATGTCACTTTCTTAGCCGAGCTTCTCAGCATAAGAACAGCTTACTGGTCGAAACTTGACAAGTTCAGGAGTGAGCTCGCGGTTCCCCGACTTACGCTTGCTGCAGTGGTTCGCAGTCGTTTGACGCATGGGCCGCCTGATTTATTTTCCTCTCCGATGTGGGCATTTTGTATTTTCAAAATTCCACGAAAACGTCTCAAAATCAAGGTTGGGGTTAGAATACGTTTAAATTCGGCCTCGAACTTGCGAATAGAGCATGGTCTATCATATTCCAACCTCAAAATTGGGAAAAGACAACCAAAAGTTCGTTAGTGACAAAATGGAGCGTGGTTGGATTCTGGAAGTTTGATTGATCGACGGCCCCCCATTTCTGTCGAACAAACAAAGCAAGAATTTGACAAACAAGTCAAGGCGTGGCAAACACAATCATGTGTAGATAAGATAGCATGCGTGTGAATCGTCCCAATCGACGTTCAAACAGATCTGCTGTTCGCTATTACTCCCATGCTTCGAGGTTGTTAATTGAAGCTTCATTCTCTATCATTGCACTCTCTGTCCTTCTCTCTATCTGTTCTCCTTTTCGATCTTTCTCTCTCTCTTCCCTTTCATTTTTTTGTTGCATTTTAAAAAGGGGCAGGGCCGGGTCGCCCCCTAGATCCGGCCCTGAAAATTATGCATAAATTACATGAAACAAAACTACGTGAGCACTGACAACTTTTTACGCAGAAATGAACATTACAGGCTACGGTAGCAGTAATAGCGTCTTCTGGCAACCGCCGGTATTGGTGGGTCAGTCGCGACGGTAACGATTATGTAACATGTAATTGATGTTAGCGACTACGTTGCTTCACTCACAAAAGTCGAAGGCTACCATAACAGTTTGAATGTTGATCTATTTATGGCTATACCTGGATATAATGATAAGGTCTTTCATAAGGCTCATTCATTTCAAATCACGACTTAAGAAAGGCCTTTGATCTTTTTTCGTACTTCTAACTCGTACTCCTATTGTATTTTTTTTTTCATTCTGCCGTATTCCGTAGACCGTATCTTAATTTGCTCAAATTACAGCACTGAGACAAGAGTCTGCAAAACTCGAAGAATTGGTTACTAATTTCGTACGATGGACATCGAACAAGCATTGAAGGTTTCAAATCCTTTACGTAGGGTACACGTGTTAATTATTGTAGCTGCGTCACTGATTTACATTGAAGTCAGTTTCCTTCTTCTGAGCAATGTATTCTTGGCCGAAGTTCCTCTTCATCACTGCAAACTTGAGACTGGAAACACCTTGAATGAAGCGATACCAACTGATAAAGATGGGGTCTATGCAAGATGTGAGAATTATGCAAATTCATTCTTATCCAAAGACACCCAGTCATGCTCAAACCGCTGGGAATACGACACAAATTATTTGTCGAGTATATTAGTCTAAAGTAAGTAGATCAAATTTGGCGATTTGGTTGAAGACAAATGTTAGCTTTTATTCCTTTAAATGGTGTTACTTGAACTAAAATCTACTAATTTAACCAGACGGTTACTGCCTGAAATTCCGTTTGTGACATAGGTTCGTGAATGGCAAATCATTTCACTGTAAGCTGTGAGAAGGGTGTCAGATTGTAGACTACCCACTGCATGGAAATACTTGAAAAAGTGTTTTGGTGAGTAAAACCCCTCCCGCCTAGAGTTTGGTGTCCGCCCTGCAAATTTCGCTAAAGACTGATCGGTAGAGGCGACGAGGCTTTGCAAAAGTATTTTGGGGACGAGAATTAGCAACTACGAACTAAACTTTGCAATCGCCCAGTAGTTGAAGCAGGGAGTTTATATCCTAATGGAGAGATTGCTCGCCAGCACTATTTTTGAAGTAAGGTGTCCTATTCAAGGATAGAAGAGAATTTTTGTTATTCTGTTTTTTTTTTCTTTAAGTAATAATATGGATGAGAATGGTAACATCACAGGATTGTCGCCCCCTACTTGTTCATTAAAACTGATGGAAATCGTCCATTGCCATGATCTTGCTTGTCGCTCGAAAAATAACTTGTTATTTGCCGTGGAGTCGCATGGCGTCTAATATTAGAGCCTACCAGCTTGCTTTTTTGTGAAACTTTGAGCATGAAATAAGTGTCTCGTTATTTCAGGAAACCTGGAAGATTTTCCAGAATATGTTGAAACCTTAGAAATTTAGCCTTAAGGTTATTTGCATATTATATAATAAGATGGGAAAAGAAACGTTGAACGGATCTGGCTATATAGCGCAGTCGTTTTAAGTTCAAAAATCGTATCGTTAGAGTACTGGCGGTACCAACCAATACACAACAAAGTATTCTTCCCCTTAATCAACTTCATAAAATACTTACACTAAGAAAAAAAAAGTAAAGGGGCGTAAGATTAATTATCATATTTTGATTGTTAATATTTTCCTGCTGAAGTAGATCTGAGAGTACCAACATAATATCAATTCTTCTTTGCTATCTAAAATTCGAAAAGAAACTTCCTGTTTATAGTTTACAAAGTTACAAGCTTCTGATTGACAGCGTTGAAGAACCATTTTGCGAAGATAAGGCTGCCCCATAAGGTGATACCGTCTTGTTAGTTGCATCGTTCAGTGGTTAACATTGTATTCCTAACTGTAGTCTACCAGCAAGTTAAATTCTTATTTAAATCCCTTCCCGACACTGTCTTGTTTTTAAGGCTATTTATGTTCATAACGAACAGTTTCGGTATGTAAATTTATCCGTATACTTCAAAATACTATCAGCATTTGGCCTTGCATTGATCAGGAACGTAAAACACTAAGGTATTAACCAGAATCCAAGTATCACAGTCGGGGGCCCACCTTAGCCCCGGGAAGAAGCCCCCGGAAGCTCTGAAGTTTTAGCATATCTCTAGATGAAAAACTAAGTGATGCCTCAGAATTGGTATATTTTTGTTCATGATGCATCTTCAAATGCAAAGATTCCAAGTAATTTTAATGTATTAGGCTATTCCACTCATCAGGTCACTTTACGTTTTAGGAAGTGGGGTCCAGAGGCCCGCCATAGGGCCCTTTGTGGGGAACCAAAGGGGAAAGCCCCCGGAAGTTCTTAAGATTAAGCGTATCTCTGGGTGAAAATGAAGTCTAAGAATAGGTATATTTTGGTTCATAATGCATCATCAGATGCAAAGATTCCAAATAATTTTAGTGTACTAGGCTATTGTCCCCGTTAGGCCATTATATTTTTAAGCGGGCGGGGTCCAGAAGCCCGCCTTAGTGTCCCTAGTGGGGGTCCAGGTGGCGAATCCCCGGAAGTTCTGGATACTATTTTGAGATCTGATAGGAAGGGTGGGGTAACTGGGGGTAAGTGGGGAACTGTGGGGCAGGGGAAATCTGAGGGGGAAATACCACCTCATGCCCCCACGTATAGCGCGGCCACTGATCAAATGGAAATCATATTTACGGAATGAATTCAACTTCATTCTCTAAATTCAAAGAGTAAAATAAGGGACGGATGTAAAATTAACACTAAATATTCGCTCTAAAATATTAAAAAAGGCTCTTTTTAGGTTAAAATCTTTCAATCCCTTGGTCCCTTATTTTGCTGTTAAAAAGTGACTTTTCAGCCTATAGTAACCCAAAATTGGATGATTTTTGACTCAATCTGCGAAAAAAAATTGTAAAGAATCTGTTTTCAACGGATTTGAGTACGTAAAGGTGTCTAGATTTACCAAAAAAAGTTGCTGCCGGTGTCGGCTGGGAACTTCAAAATGGCGTCCAAATTTGCCGCCGCACGTAATTTTTTTTCGTAGGATGGGTAGGGCAAGTTATGATGAAGTCATTTATAACGTTGCTTGAGTGGATTGAGAAAATGATACTCAGGTTTACTCGGGACTTGCCTTTGTTTCTTTGAGGACGCCTTAACACATATTATAACAATTTGAACTACACCACAATATTTTATGTTAACATTGCTTTTGTTACAAATAGGCTTTTCCCAGAGTCTGTACGATGGCACATTGCTCAAGGTAGAACAGAGGAGGCGGAAAAAACAATACAACCCATGGCTAAGTTCAACAAAGTAAAGGATTTTTCATCACCTATTTTTACTGTCGATACGGAAAAAGGACCTTAAGGAAATTCTAATTCAAACGCAATACAAAAGGCTGAAAGAAGAACGAAGAAAAAGGGAGAAATAGATGTGTTGTTTAAACCACCCACCGTAATAGCAACATTGTTGGCTGGTTCACGTGAGTTTTATCACGTTCAGTTCTGCTGTTTTGTTTTTGTGGGCTTCATTGGCTAATCCAACCTTTTTTTAAACATCGGAGGAAAAGGCCCTATAAATGTAAATGTCATCAAAATAATGAGCTAACTTACCGGTCACACTGTAGAGATAATTCACAGTAATTCAAAAGGTTTGCTTGTCATTTTACCAGCTTCATTTGCTAGTTCAGAATGTGTGCCTATGAAACTCAATGAGGGGTAGCAAATATTACTTAGCTTAGTCGCTTAGGTCTCAAGAATGATTTCTTTAAATCTGTAAAACCACTTACCACAATAAGTTTCACAGAAATACCATATGAATACTGTGTTGGATGAACTAAGCCTAGTACGATTGAGTTATGTTGAGTCATTTTTGTCCTTCTTACCGCACTATAGCTAAGAATTTTTCCTAAATTAACTGATCGTACTGAAGCAAAAGTGAGACAAAGGGTTGTAGTACATATTGGGCCTCAAGACTTTATACACAATGTATCCCAGTATTCCTCAAATTTTCCCCAAGTTCCACATCAGCACCAAACTCGGTACTTAAAGTAAGCGTCAATATAATTATGCGTCACCTTAGAATTGTATTGGATAAAGATTTCCCTCCAATGTCGTTCTTTTTTTCAAACACTCTCGCCATTGCTTCCCACAACCAGTGGTGCTTGTCGTGACTTATCAGTGGAATCATGCAAATGACATTTTGATGAGCTTACAACTTGTGACAAGAAAATCATCGTTTCCCATCGTTGCAGTCTAGTCATTGCTGAACATTATTTCACCTTCTAGCAGAAGTAAATGTCAGTTTTACAACCTCTCACCAAGCTTTCTCCAATTTGTCTCTATCTTTATGACCGTCACTTCATTTGTGTCTGCGGCTCTCTGCTAATTCCTGCCTGAAACCATGAACATCACTCAGCCACAGACACCTGCTAACCTCAAAGTTCTCTTTGAAACGAAACGCATTTTCACTCTTGGAAAGACATCCTCCAACGATTCCATGTCTCTGAAAGACCGGAAGACTGAGCTGTGATGAAACAATTGAAGGTGAAATGATAAAAGTTAAGACAAAGAAAGCTATGAGACTAAAAATGATAAAGAAATTTAAAGACCTTTACATAAACTGTATTAAAATTGTGGACGGTAGAAGTAACGTTTTCTTAGAGTTCTAGCCATGCTTCGAGGTATAAGCCGAATTGGGTAGGGGAAAAGTAGCTTTTAATAATAATTCAAAAGCCAGACTTAACATAGGAAACAAATACTTTAAAAGAATGAAGCATCACACAGTCACCCTATTTGACTAACGAATTATGATATTTCCAATAGATATTTATGCATTGACGTCAAGCGACGTCATTTTGGTGGATAAAAAATGGTCACGTTTTAGGCAACTGTTAGTAGGCGTGGCCTAGTTTCAACAGAACTAACAACCAGTCGAGGTTGTTGGTTCTGTTAGATGATCACATGACTGATCACAATGGCGATTGCGTCATTCGAGTGAAGTCAGAACAGACCTGTAAATCAGTAAACTAGAACTAACGGTTGACTAGAACGCATGCACCCAATGAAACAAACTGCACGCACGACGTCGACTGCGCACATCCGCGTAGCAGACTCACTCGCGTATCCGACCGGTACATAGGCCATGCTGTGAGCATTTTTGTTGTCAGTTGCATTGCTACGCGCTTGCCTCCATTAGAGGGCGTTCTTTTGCTTTTTTATATCATATGCATACGGTCTATAGATTAATTTAAGTTATATTTAATCGTGTCTTATCTTTCATCATTGTTCATCACATTTATTCATGCGATAATTTTTGACACTACTGCTTTTAACTAGTGCTTGATAACACCTTGGTGTAACATAGTAATACAATATCGCGGTTCTAAATTATTATAAAAGATACTTCTAGGGCCAGTTGGATTTGAAATATAAGGTTAAGCTGTCGATTCAAAAGGAGGTTGATGCTTCTGATTATGCCATTTGTACAAAGTGACATACTTCAATGTTTGAAGTTTGTTCTAACAAAGGTAGCAAAACTATAAGGGCTGAATGTTGGCTTATACCATAAATAACAATGGACCGCTTAGAATAATGGACTAACTGACTGGTTTTTAGAAAGGCAACGCTTCCATCAAGCCCACCAAAATCCCTGATTCTGAATTGCTGTACGTCCTCTCGCCTTTTTTTTCAAAGACAAAGCTTACAATCTCAGTGTTGGTTTAACACCGATGTGGATGATTCTGAGCCCAAAGTGTAATATAAGATTTTGGAAGTCTCCATCTTGACTCTCTGTTTTGAAATTGAAAATTGCTCCCTTATGTACTGCAATTTGTATAATATTTTACCTTCATAATTAGGAAAGGCCTTTACTGTTGTCGTAGCGTCTTTCATAGTTTGTTTAATGCGTCTCGAATCTCTTTGGTTGTTCTTTTTTCTTTAAAAAAGGCTTCAGCTTCCCCATTGCTAAATTAAAAACGAAGTTGACTGTAAAATAACTTGGAAAACAACATCTTTCCAAGGCTTTACAGCTAGCGTAAGCCATTGCGTACATGCACTAGAAGCTAGACCATCCCATTTGTACTTGACTTGTCACAAAATAGGGATCTATTTAACTTTTATACACTGTGATAGAGTCGTTTCAGGAAGATGCTGAAGAAGCATCTCAAGTTGGACAATTATGGCCCAGACTAAATCAACGAAATGACAATTTGGGAAGTCGAGGTTTTCAAAAACATAACGATATGTGCTATCTAGGTCATTTTAAGAGATCGGTTGTGATGGCGCTCAACCACCAATTCGGGCTTTTGGTATTAATATACTGGCTCAACAGAACAACTCATACTTGTTTACAACAACATGTAATACATGTAATACCTCCACTAGGATTATTTAGACAAATTCTTACCTTCAGATATTTTGGACGTCACGACGTTAAATCTATAATACAAAATGCTTCGATAACACTGTGCCATTGAAGCGACGAGTGAAAGCAGTGAGGATGTTTGCGAAACTAGGTGGTTGGACAGTGTGGCGGAATTTTTTTTTAAATTACCGTATATTGAATATATATTCTCGTCCTAAGTACCTCGTGACCGGTACTAATTATTCTTCATCTTGTGTTGAAAAGTTGACATTCACGGTGGAGGTGAGCTTCTTTTAAGCACGTAAAATGCACACACTTCTTCTAAGTTTATGTTTTCGACTTTGCCAACTTCCTATCGGTAACCCAACTTGACGCCAAGTACAAATCACGTAGACATACCTTAGCGAATATTGTAGAATTCCATTCAAGTATAAAAGTAATCTTCATTTTATAGCTGACCTTTTCCAGTTATCAGTGAATAAGTATAGCGTGTAACCTTAGGACTACTTATTCCATAGTCTCTTACATTCTCTGGCAAAGAGCCAAGGGGCGAAACCAAACATTTGCTCCTGAAGGAGCTCTGCGCCCTTAAGGTGCTACGTCCCCGAATAAAAAAATAAACTGAAATGACCAACCTTTCGACCCTCAGACCTCTACATCATGGGCCTGTCATGTGTGGTCACATTCTTGACTGACTGAAAGGAACAGATACTTCACATGATCCGAGCCAAAAGGTCGAGAACTGACCCACCTAGTTTTGGCTAGTTACTTACAGGTCTTCCTCTTCCCCTCCAAGTTTTTTTTAATGCGGCAAGGCCGCCCACCTATAATAGGCTAAATGATGAAGGCCTATACTAGAATAGTTTTAGCCTTTATCTCCTAAAAGCTAGGGTTATTGGCAGAACGTAAAGATTCTCCTCCTTAGTACTGCCACTGCCCGGGCCTGGCCAGCTCTACTGGTGTAAATACTTCTAGGCCTTTGAGGTGAAGTTATTCTTCCAATATAACACAATGACTTACATTGTATACCTCAACCAATGGGTGTCAACAGGAAGGGGACGTGAAGGGAGACCCGCTCCTCCTAAACTTTTGGAATCTTCAATTGAAAAGATTGCCTATGCGTTAGTCACTTTCTGAAGAGATTAATACAATAGCCTTTTCTTTGGTTTACTTTTAAGTGACATCAACAATCTCCTGTCCGTTCGAAATTTCCTCTTAATTTGGTCACCCGTTCTTACAAGTATATTATGTGCACCCAGTGTTATATAATTTTCACTGGTCAAAAGTTGGCCAAGTTTGTTTCTAATTTATAACGTTTAAGATCCGGCCCACCTCATTTGCGTGATTTATCCCTCTTATTTTTGTGGAAGGAGCACTACCAGACAGCTTGACACTGCGAAAACCAATAAAACAACTTATGCTGAAAGAGCACTTACCCATCGTTGCTTCCAGGGTGCGAAAAAAAAAACTTCCTTCAGTTCGGTCCTCCAGATACATCAACTCTCTAAAAGGTAATTTAAACTCTTATCATGTCAGGAACATAGACGTAGGAGGTGGGGGTGTCAGGGAGCTGTAGCCCCAAGCATCATCATCATCATCATCATCATCATCATCATCATCATCATCATCATCATCATCATCATCATCATCATCATCAT
>WURT03586392.1:5790-19159 GCA_009936505.3 Holothuria glaberrima
GTTGAATCTTTTTGAAGTGATTGAAGAAGGGCAAAAAATCAGTAACAAGTCATTTGAATCTTTTTGAAGTGATTGAAAGAGGGCAAAAAATCAGAAACAAGTCTGTTGAATCTTTTTGAAGTGATTGAAAGAGGGTAAAAAGTCAGTAACAGGTCTGTTGAATCTTTTTGAAGTGATCAAACTAATGTTAATTATCACAGCTCCGGGCCTAAATGGGCAGGTTTTTATTATATTGAGATGGGGACTAACCTTCTCTGGAACCACAATAAGGATAGAGTTCCTCCAATGCCAACATTCTTCTCAAACACATCTGTGATTGGCATACCCCCATAGAGCAGCTCCTGTCCTCTCTCATCGACAATACTGGTCATGAAGGATGCAGGTTTCCTGATCAAACCAAGTTCCTACGAAGGAACAATTTTCATTTTAAAAAAGACTGTGAATTCAGAGCCATTTTGGTCATACTTTACACCAATCAAGTTAAAGTTCCTAAAATTTACTTTAATCTACATTATAGGACTTGCACAGATCCCTTTTCATGTACATTGAGCTATGGCAGACATCATCTTACCAGCTATCCACAGTCCCATCTGCCCTCCCCTGCCAACTAACCTCCTATTATGTCATACCATACATCTACCCTGACAACTGCCCCTTAACAATTGGAAAAACATACTTGGAAAGACATTAGTTACTCAATCACTAAACCATTGTCTAACCACCAGAGATAGGGTGGAAGGAAAGGGCCTGCTCATGGAAGCTGTTTTGATTTAAACATCTCACCCTTTTGGCCCAATGGCAATTATGTGACATGAAGAAGCCTAGCCAGAATTTCTTTGTTAGGGGGGGCAAAGCTTTTCTCAAGGCTGCAACCAAAATAAATGTATGAATGTATATATGTCTGCCCTAACACCTCCCTGAAACACAAACATACACACACACACACATCCATGCACACATGTACGCACCCACACCTGTTCGCACTCGTGTACACAATGATTTAATGCAAGGAAACTGAAACGATGCTTTCTTGCTATCATATTTATCAAAGTTTATATACAAACATTTTTGTCTGTCAAAGAGTCCTCTTCTGTTTTTTCAAACACACTGCTTGAAATTATTTGGGGAGGGGGAAGAACGTATTACAAAATAATTTGGTGGGGCATTGACCCCTGCCCCCCACTGGGACATGTGAAGCACCTTAATTAGAGTAAGTCATGGATTATCAGTGATGAATGATGTTAAATTATATTCCCTTACCCTGGCCCAGTTATAATCCATTGGTACTGTTGGTGGCGGTACTTCAGGTTTGGGGACAACTTTCCCTTCATCCACAAGCTGGCTGTAAACCTCACTGAAATGAAAAGAAATTAACAATAAGTACATGCAATTCACCATTATCTTTGTGAAGCTTGGAATGATTCATTGATATTTGTATAAGGACTTGGGGGCAGGCCATACCACCTTGTATTTAAGCACAATGTCAAACCCCCAGGCTGCAGCTGCCTCAGCTAAGCTGCAGCTGCCTCAGCCATGCTTTGTTCTACACACATAACAACAGCAGGACTACACTTATAGTGCTACTGTAATGAGCACAGAAACAGAGGAAAGTTGGTACCAGGTCAGGGGCAGGGGGCATGGCCCCTGCATAGGCAAAGAATGGTGGAAATTTTCAGTTTTTTTCAGGGATCATTAAAGGGTTTGATAAAGCATGTTATCCCCAACAACAATAAGTTACCCCAAAATATTTCTTGGTTTGTTAGTAAGGAGAGCTGATTCTTCAATAGAACCTAAAATTTCCTAATTTCCTAGTAAAAGCCCTATATTTTTAAATTTTCTTTAAAAGAATTCTTGAGGTTTCCCACTGCACACACCAAATATTTTGCCTTCATCATTCTTTTGGCAACTGTTGCTTTTGTTGACACTTTGAGTTACTACTCCCTCCCCCCCCTCTTTCCATCTGGGGACTTGGCCCTCATGTCGAGTAAAGCCTGACACCACCCGGCTGTTGAAGCTTGATTAAGAGAGCTGTAGTATGACTACTAAGACATTGTACTCAAATGACAGGATGGTGAGGAGAAAATTGTCAGTCACCAATGGTGGTTAAAAAATGAATGCAGTGATGGGTCTATAGAGCAAACTACATTTTACACCTCAGTACTAAGAATTGCAACACATTAATGTTCTGGATATTATCAAAACTGACCCTGTTACTAAAAGTTAACAAAATCTAACAGATTCAGTTTTTATTGTAGTGTGAGTACAACATCATGAGTACCAGTGCCAGGGCAGTATCTGTGTTGTGAGTACTAGTACATGTCCTTTTTCACGAGTACAAAATTTTGCATTAGCCCCTATGCAGAGCTTTCAAAATCTGTGAGTACAAGTAGGAGTACAAATTCATTCTCACAAGTGTGAGTGCAGGCAGTTGTGCAAACCTGTGAGTACAAGTACATACTCACTACAAGGCTGTTTCTTACCTTATTTTCTTATCCAGATCATCAAAGCTATTTGGGACATATGCTCCAGCAACCCTCAAGGCCTGGTTCTTGGCGCGGGAAGTTTCTCGCTCTGCATTAGCGCATGCTCCTGCATGGCCAAACTGAACCTGTTGTATAACCAAAATACAGTCAAAATAAAAAATTATTTAGCAGAGCAAGAACTGAAGTTTATTCTAAAGTAGCAAGCAGCCAATGACTTCACACAGGGCTAGCTGGAAAATAGTGCCTACATATACCAAACTGTGTAAATACCTCATAAAATTTAAAAATACTTGACTAACACAACCCGATGATGAGATCAGTTTACTTTTATTTGAAAGGAAAAACTGTACTAAGGCAAGAAGTTCATAAGGTCTCTGTAGTAGGTATGTGGATACTGATTTCATTCATGATCTTAAAGACAAATGCTTGTCATCCTAAAGTATATTTTTAGTGTGGGGTATCAAAATTCTCAGTTGGTGAATGCTCCTTGATTGACAGCAAAGTTTGAAAGTTCAAAAGATACAGAGTAGCTCACATTCCACACAATGTAGAGAGAGTGCTTGGATTACACATTACAGCCTTGTATGCTCACTTGGGCATGGCCTTAAGCAATAAAATAGGTTTGTCTTCATAAGGAGGAGCTTTACACAGATATGGAAGGAGCTACAAGTTGCGTAGTTGGGAGAATTGGAACTGTCTGGGATGCCGAGAACTGAACTTTTAAGATCCATCTAACATACCTCAGAGGAAAACATGGTAGCACATGTACCAATACACCAAGCTACCACTGGTTTACTGATGCGCCCATTCTCAATGGCACTGCAGACCTCATATTCTTCAATACCACCAACCTTAATAAGAGGGAAAACAATCCAAAATTACTAAAACTCATATTAACCAACACACCATTATGTTATGTTAGTGCAAAATGTAAGTAGCCCACAGAAGTGTATTTAAAGTGTACCCAAAGTCTGAAATTTTAAAAATAATTGTTGTAAAGCTTCAAAAACAAATCCAAACTGCCCAACTCCCAACTTTACAGGATATTTCTGAGCTTATATATAAAATGTTGAAGTTAATTCACTCAATTTAAATTATAGCTTGTGCAATAATTTGTGATGACATTCTTGTACTACTCAAAGTACAGTCTTTGTTTTTCTTTTTATTCAAAAGCCATTGAAGCTTGTTCCAAAATGCGATCACTGCCTTGCTGTCATAGGGTCCACTTGTCTGTACAAGCCCTCCCTGCATACCATATGCAAGAAAATAGGAAATTATTCAAGGCCATGTAAACATTTTAATTTCAAAAGGAATCAAGTGCAGGTAATGTGAGTTGTACAAGAAGGACATCACAAATTATTGTGCAATGTGCAATGGACTATTTTCAAACATTTTATATCTCAGGAACAGAATAAGCTACGAAAATGGGAGTTGGACGAATGCGATTCATTTTTCAACCTCTTAAATAAATATTCTTGTAATTCTAGACTTTGGATACACTTTAAGAAAATATAAAAGTAAATCCCTCATTTTCACAGGTGTGCTGGGATATAATAAATTTACATAACAGTTTTCACAAAAATCTGTGTCATCTCCCTTACACTACAAAGATTTCTGTCTCTGTTTTCTTTCGTTTTCCTGAAGCCATCTCACCTTCTCATCACATGAGATCAATTTAATACAGAGAGTCTTCACTTAACATTTTGTAAAATGTAAAGTAGCATTAGACAAAGACAGAGTCCCTTTCTGAAGTAAAATAAACATTTCAATTTCACAAGGAAACAATTAAGCAACAAGCCATGTACATGACAGCATTAAAAATTATGGTATCATACACAATTTCAAATGTAGTGAATACATTTTAATATATTACACCTCAGCAAATGAATAAGATATGACGATAGGAAATATACCAAAGACTTTCACTTTTGTAATTGCATAATAAATATCCTGTAATTTTAAACTTGAAGTATACATTCATTGACCACAGTAAGCATTGTTTGTCGATGCATTATTAAATAACAGTTATACTTTTGAAAAGAAAATGGGCTTTCTATTTACCTCTCCTAATAAAACCAGCATTTTCACCTCTGGGTCGTCATGGTAACGTAATATGTGATCAAGGAAAGTAGTTCCAGGATACCTATTTAAATGAAAATGTAACAGAAATATATCAGACAGTATCACAGCACAAACTTTTCCTGGGATTTCTTTGTCACAAAAAGCCTTTGTTTCACATTCTTAACATAAATTATTCTTTACAAATATGAATTCTTTCTTTTCTACTTGACACTGAATACACCCAGAGTGTGCTTTCCATTCATTTTACTACAAGAAAAGATGCAAAGTTTGAATTTCTAAAGGGACTGAAAGAGTGTGAAAGGTACTGAAAGAGGGTGACTATAATGACAAGTATCCTTAGCATTCCCTTTCCTCCCCCCAACCCTCCAAGAAGCCAAACCCTTGTAGCTGAGTTGTCAACATTCATAACTGCTGAAGAAAAATTTTGACTTGGAACTAAAAAAGTTTCGTTTCTGGCTTTCATCCCTGCCTGGATCAACTCTAAGTATTACTTTAGGCTTGGAGCGGCAAATATTTTACAGCAGTAACTGACCACAAATGTGGTAGGATCCCCCAAGGGATAGTAGATTACAAGTAAATGACAAGTGTCGTAGCTGCCAATTCAACCTAACAGACTAAATGTGGCTTTTTTTGTAAGCTTAAAGGTCATTTCAAAAGTGAAGACTATAGACTGCTCATTTTTGCAACTTTGAGCTCAGAATCAAAACCTTTCATTGCTACCCTAATTACTTCACATGACTCCACCGAGCTAAGCATAAATTAATAATAGCTTTACCCAAACACTATTATGTCTCTGAAATGAACCAAATATATTTTACAACACCCAAGTGTGAAACATCCCATAAAACCATGTCCATAGGATGCAGTATGCTATTTAGTGTTATACAGCAACAAAATATCTTTCCATGTTGTCCTGGGGGATGTACAAAACAGGCACACTGACAGGACCTGGGACACTTTCAGCTCTGACCCCCAAACTTTGGGAGAAACGTTAGTTTGGGTATGACTGAACAGCTCCCCTGACAATTCCCACCCAGAAAATTTCCCCCTGGAAACCCCATTGGACAATTCACTCCAGACAATTTGCACCCAGATTCTACCCCGGATAATTCCTAACCAAAACAATCCCCCCCCCACGATTCCCACCCATGAAAATTGCCCCCAAAAAACTTCTCCAATCAGAAAATGTTGAATAGTCCTGGGTGGGAACTGTACCGAAGGAAAATTGTCCAGGGTGGGAATTGTCCGGGGAAGGATTTGTCAGGGGGCAAAATATCCCGAAGCAACTTGTCCAATGGAATGGTCTAAATGGGAATTTTTCAGGGGCAAAATTGTCCAGAAACTGTTTGAGGGTCCAGCAGACCATGGAATATTTACCCTGAGCAAACTCCAGCACCCATTTTCACTAAATCTGAGCTATAAATATCAACTCTAATTCACAAACATATGGTTAAGCAAAAGCATTATCTTGGTAAAAGGACTTACCTATCTCCACCAATGGCAACGCCCTCATACACTCCATCCGTGTTCCTAGAAATAATATTGTTGAGTTCGTTGGACATTCCACCTGAACGCGAAACATATGCTACACTACCAGGACGGTAAAGCTTCGATGAAAGAATGTTATCGAGCATCCCACCGGTGTTACCGATCTTGAAACAACCTGGCTTGATGCCCCCAACCTAGATGGATTAAATAGGAACTGATGAGATCAGTCAGTTAATAGTTAACAATCCCCAAAACTCCCTGGCTTGGGAGTCTACGAGAGCTCCAATACTTACCTCCTATTTACATATGTAGACCATCTGGCAAAAAATTGTTAGCGGTGCTATTAGTTTTGGCCACATGGTTATCGCAGGCAATAACGGTATATATATGTAAATAGAAGGTAAGGGGGAGCGAAATAGACTAGACATACTAGTTTGTCACTGTTTGGTACTTAGGCATTTTTTCAGGTCTGAAACGTAAGTACCAGTGCAAAATTTATAAGATAAAACAGAAACCAATTGTAATTACACTGGGGAAGAAGGTCCCTTCTTCTCACCTCTCCTCTCCCAAGTGGTACTTACCGTGGCAGGACCTATGATGGTCACTCCCTTCTCTTTAGCTGTCTGTACCAACAATCTGGTTTTATTTTCAGGAATACCTTCAGCAATGATGGCAATAGTACGAATCTGGAAAGAAAAAGAAATTGAGAAATCAGATAACCACAAAACTTTTTAATTTCATATAAAATGTCTCTCACTTTCAGAGGATTCAAGAGGTATTTGAAGTACCTGACTTAAGACTGTACTATAAATATCAAAAAAAAAAAAACCATGAGAATCACTAAATTTGGAATTTTACAGGCATAGGTGTTACCTTGTAGAGTTACTTACTACAATCCAGTCCTTACCTGTGGGTATTGCAATGTTTCTACAGTACTGTCATAAGCAGACCTCAGAGAGGCAAAGTTAATCATGATGTCTGTTTTGGGGTGTAGTTTCATGGCCTTCTCCATGCTCTTATAGACTGGTATCAGGATCTCCTTATGTCCCCAGTAAAACTTCTGTTTGTGGTCACCACTAGAAAGAACACAGAAAGTCGTTAAGTCTAATTTACAAGTTGCAATGCAGTCATGTACACGTTCTCTTTAGGATGGAAACTGAGTTACCAACACATCTAATTTTGCTAAATAAATTCATAAATAGTATTTACGTAACACCTTATTAATTCCTCTACATCTGATTGGAGGATTGGCCGTCACATGCCATGGGTTATTCGGTACTAACCCATGGTTGTGGGTTAGTATATACTTACCCACGGTGGTGACATCAGCCATGGGGGTACGTACAATCAAATTTTGACCAAAATCTCTGATTTAGGATGTTAGGTGTTATATAAAACAAATAATGAATGTTTTCCATTCGTGTGATAGTATGAATAATTTCATTCATTAAAAGATGGAACAATCTATCCAACTTGGCTTCACCTTGTTGAATAGATCATTCAATCTTTCAACTCACGAAATTATTCATACTATTGCACTCATAAACATTCATTATTTGTATATTATTTGCTAGTGTAGAAGAAGAAAGCTATGAGGCCTGCTATGACAGCAAATTGTGAATTCCACAAAACAATCTTGGTTTGTGATTTCAGGTAATAAAGTTGTAAATCAACATTCTTTCAACCCTTTCATTTCCCTATAAATACAGAAACATGTAAGTCACTTTGTTCCAAATCCACATGTTATCTTGTGGGTCTGCCATGAATAATCACCAGTGTTGTGCTTGAACACCTGTATGTCACATGATATTGGCACAGGCTGGCAATTTAAAATACAGTAGCCAAACAAAAGGTTTTTATAGCTTTCACTCTTGCAACAAAGTGGGGCAGTAAAACCAATTTAAACAAGGATTCTGTGACAAAACCTGTGGCATGGAACTGAAACCAAGAAAATGTGTTTCAAAGCTGTGTCCAGAGTATTCTACTGAACAGTTTTGCCACAGATTTTAAACAATGAAAACATTTGATTTCTTTCGTTTTCCACACATGACCCTGCATGGTTACAGCAATGGACAAACACAGGCTCAAGGGGTCTTCTGAAACTGAAATGGAGTGCTGAATAATGCCTCTGATGTAATGGTTGTGCAATGCAATCTTTTGTTGACAGCACACATACTCATGCCCACACATGCACATACACACTTAATGAGATACTGAATCTATTGACTTTACATTCAAATTTTATTCAAAATTGAGCTCAACCATGAATAGGCAACTGAAAGCCCAATAACGATGTTTTAAGTATCTGTGATGGACTGTCATCAAAATCTGAGGTCAGTCGCATGACTGTTCAGAAAAACAAATTTCAGTTCTTGAATATTTATGCCCACTAACTCATTAATATGGATTAAAATAGAGCAAATTGACAGGATTCCAGGTTTTCCTAAGTTAGTTAGATGAGGTTTTGCAGCTCAGTTTGTAAGCAAATGGTTTAAGTCAGGCCAGCCAAGGCTTTTTTTCCAGTTGTGGCTCACTGGCTTGTTTTCCCTACTCCATGGCTTATGCTGAGCACCAAGCACAACAGTAGTAGGTTCCATTTTCAAAGTCTTAGGTTTTCCTAAGTGAAACTGTGTATCAAAGTTTAATTTCTATTCCCAGAGTCTGTGTTTCAGGGCATAGTGTCATCTATATACAGATTTTTCAAAGCTGGGATTTTCAAGGTGGGGTATGCTTATCACTAGAGGTATTATCTTTTCAGGGGGTAGGCAAAACATCTTTATTGAATATGTATGATTCTGATGAAAAAGTTGTGGACTGCTCATGATCAGCCATAACCAACAGCTGAAATTTCCATTGTCTTTTAGACCATGAATAGAGTCCTACATAACCTACAGCTTGACCCCCCAACAGTACAATAATATGATTCCCATCTAACAAAGCTTGATACTCATTTTTAACAAAATTGTGGAAATTTGCACATGGCAGACAAAAATTTCTCTGCTACAGAGTATACATCATGGGTAATGTTTACTTCTGATGTATGTGATGAAATACAATTGAAAATCTTGCTTTACAGACATTACTGAGTCCTAGGTCTCTGTGTTTGCTGGGAATTTTGGCCATTAAACTTTCAGAGTATTTTCATTGTATCAATGGTCTTGCTATGCATGTGTATACCACTAACATACTTCAGTGATTCACTCGTGATAGCCAGAACGGCAGTTGGAAATGCCTTTATGTCAATTGATAAACTTTTATACTCATAAATGACTTACGAATGCCAAATGACATGCTGCAATAGGGGGCAATGATTAACGATCAATCTCCACAGAGAAAGCATGGTACAGCACAGCCAACTGTCCTCAGGCCTTATTCTTTCTTAAGGCCAGTTTATACTTCAAAGTTTTCACTGGCTATAAAGCTATAATAAGCATTAACAGCCATTTCTTGCTCTTCCAGACCAATCATGTACATGGCTCAGAGTTGAACTCTGTTCAACTCTGAGCTATGTCCATGATTGGTGTGAAAGAGCATGGGATGGTCATTTATGGTTTCTATAATTCCTTACTCGTCCGGGAAAATTACGAACAGAGCTCAGAGTTGAACAGTTTTCAACTTTCATAGCTTTATGGCACAATACTAAAGTATGAATCTGACTTTAGTGTACACTTTTTTCTTTGAAGAGGGCCACAGCCAAGAACCAGTTCATTATTAATCAGATACTGCACCAATGCCATGTCAGCATGCCATGTTAAAAACATTGCTGCAGTGATTGCTGCCATGTATGCAGAGTGTGTGTATCAACCTAACCAAGACACTCATTCAGAGCATAGCAACTCTTAGTCTTCACAAAGGGCAGAGACTGCAACTTTTAATTATTGCCTTGTTTTTTGTGAGGGAGGAATGGGAGGAGTTGCAGAGAGTGGGGGGGGGGGGGGGGGGGGGGGGGGAGGGGAGGGGGTGGAAAAGGGGCATGATGGCAAATATGAAAAGCATGACAGCTTATGGCCATGGTCTCATCTGTTATATTAAGCCCTGCATTTTGCAAAGTTTCATTCTGAGGGCACCAAAAGTAATTTCATTACTGCCAAGACAATACAGTAACAATCCTTAATGAGGTAAAAGTTTCACATCAGTTTAACAATGTTTGACACAGTATGAACACGGCCCCATTTCATAAAGAGATAAGATCAATCTTAAACTTGATTTCAGTAGCACAATTGCACGACAGATCAAACTTGAGATCAATCTTAACTCTTTATGGAACAGGGCCCAGGTAATCGCATGATAGTGCTGTCACATGACTGCAATCTAGTTTGTGTTTTATTGTGATTTGTTTTGTTTTAGCCTTTTTTTACTGATGTGCAAATGAATAACAATCGCAATGACGAAACAACAACAACAGACAAAACAAACTTAGCCCACTCCTCTTTTGTTTACCTCCAATCACTGTAAAGAAGAATAGACAAGAATCAAATAATGTTGTGATAGTGAACTACGACGCTTCAGCGACATGTATACTAAAATGTAGGTCATTTACTTCACACAGAACGGTACAATGTGGGCATCACATATACTAAACAGACACCACATTGACACCTCTATATTCCGACATCTCTATGTTCTGACACACGTAACACTCTCACCCTAACCTAACCATTATCCTAACACTGATCCTAACATAGACTTGTTGGAATAAAAAGGTTTCAAAACTTAGAGATGTTGGAATATAGAACTGTCTTCAGACACCATGTGCACAAAGAGGACATGTGCCATGAAATGAATCTATAAAAGTATGTTATTTGAGAAGTAACTTCACAGAGCTAGTTGGGTCACAGAATATCACCAGTAAACATAAAATGCTGCAGCTGTTTGATGTCATAGCATATTTACATAAGGTCCCCAGTTAAGCAAATGATGGCGCAGTGTCATAACAAGCAAAGCAAGATGATGTAGACTGTTCTGGCTTGCTAACAACTTTTGCACACATATTCCATGTAATGGTCAACAGTTTGTTTCTCCTTTAAACACTGGGAGACTTAAATACAAATCAAAGCCCACTGCTTCCATTAAAGAGATTGTCTTTGGGACATGGGTTTACCCAGTATGATGCATAAATTCTGTTTTGCACAAAACAGACCCAATGCTGGGCATTTGTACAATTGCAAACAGCTTCACAACTAGGGTAGATGACCTGCCCCTCCATAACTAATACAAAGCATAAAGGTTACCAAATCATATCCACTTCTTGTTTTCAGGATTATTTCAAGGAGTTACATGGGTAACTTAACTCTCTAATTAAGCTGTAATATACAACTCAATAGGAAAGTTAAGTACTCTGCAAAGTGGAAGTAGTTTTTTCATCATTGGCTAATTCACAAACTATCTTTAGTATACGAGTGTGTAAAAAGGATACCTGTTTCACTTTGTTACAAACCCACACACCCACTTTCAGACTGGTTCAACTTGAGTCAGAATTTCCACTGTTCTGCAATTTTGGAAAAGTCAGGAATTTGAAAAAGTAACATGCTTTTTTTTTGAAATCACATGGACAAAATCTTGTCTTTCCCATTCCTTCTTTTTCCATCGACTGGCTGTACCATTTCCTCATTTCATAAATTGACATTTATGGATGACTTCATATTGCAGGCCTTGATTATACTTGCCTGCAACAAACAACCTATCTTTTATGGGGGAGGAGTGTGTAAACCTAAGGACTTGTGCATAATCTACCAGTAAACTGGTCTTTGGTGTGAAAACATATCCACGAAATGATAAACCATGTCAGTTGATTAGTGGGTACCTGAATGGGTAAACCATGCCAACGACAGATGGTGTCTCCCTCTGGCAGGAATGATCAAAGTCCAGCATCCCTTGTACTGCTCTGTTCTGCATCCCAAAGATGAAACACTATAAGGGAGAGAGAAGATGGTCAATGTTGTATCATCAGGAAAGGTGCAGGAATTAACAAGTACATCATCACATAGTTCTCTAAATACATCACATTATGGGAAATGCTTGTTTTACTATTGTTTTTATTGGAATCAGATCAATTGTATAACAATCATCTTGTATAATGTCAAGATGAAACCAATATATCACTGATCATATTTAAAGAAGGATAAACCTCTGCAAACACCACCTTTTAATGGGACTGAACTTACAGGGGGAGGGGGGGGGGTTGTTTAGAGTGATGGCTACAAGGTTCTATATTTCTGTGGCACAATAACATAGCAGAACTTTCTAATGAAAGGAAGGTGGGGTCAAAGGTCAGAGATAACCAATTGCAAGTGTATCATCAGACTTAAATGGGTGGAGTGAACTATTTCTACTCTTTATGGATGATAAACTTATAGAAACTCTTTGAAGAGGTACCCTTATATAGAACATTGTCTGAACATGACTGAAATAATAACAGCGACTTTTAAAAAAATAGTTGTGTAAATTTTAACTTCCTTACGCACTACTGATGCAGAGAATGCAGGCATACCTGGTAGTATTCCAGAGTACAGAGAGAGGAAAAACAGTCTGTTCACTAAACACTCCTTCCTCCTGTTCATAAATACACAAATAAACAGATACACAACACCCTAAAATTCCATCAAAATGAAGATTTACCGTTGATGTTTTTGTGAAAAGCGGTTTTTGTGGTGATGGAATGTGTTTCTGCTTGGTACTGGTACCAGAATTGCTAACATGAGGGACATCACCACTGGTAGGTGCTTCAGATGATGAACTGGTTCTTCTTGGGGGGTTACTTGACTGAAAGGAGAGAAAAAATACCACATCATGAGTCCTACAGTAGACAAGAGCAGGGAAACTGGTAAGAAGTAGGAGTGAAAAGAATTAGGGGCAGGGGAAGGGAGGGGATTTGACCATCTTGTTCCTTGCATGCATTAATACATGTTACATGTACCTGGTATGTCTTGTGTTAAACGTTTTGGTATGTACTCATTATCCCATTTGTACACTATGTTGCTCACTACGGGTAAAATGATGGTCGAAGAAGGCAAACACTGGCATGCAACGTCTGACACATTTCACACCAAAAATAACTAATGTAGGACCTTTTGGGTTTAACTTCTTTGAGACAACATTATAATGGTATATGAAGTTTTACATGACACAGTTAAACTTTTCACCCCTCAACCCCCCTCCCCCTCACACTTGAACCCTCCACTCCCCAAAAGAAGGGTGCTTATGTTGCTGCATAAAAGCTACCACAATTAGAAATGATACATTAATCACCACAACACCCATTTCTGTTAAAGTACATTCACCCATGGAATGAAACTTTTGTTAATAAAGCAAAACTT
>WURT03586614.1:8303-20667 GCA_009936505.3 Holothuria glaberrima
CAGCACCATACAGTACTGTTTGTATTAATTTGATAGTTTCAGCACCATACAGTAATGTTTGTATCACTTTGATAGTTTCAGCACCATACAGTGACTGTTTGTACCATTGGTATGTCCTGTAAAAATAAAACTTTACAAGGAGATGTGGAGTTTAACCTCAGACAAAGTAAGGTCTTGATTGCACTTACCTATCAGAGTTGTATTAAATCAACAATCCTGACTAAATGTGTGGAAGACAAGTCCCCACATCCCTTACACCAACAAATTAGTACAAAGTTTATCCACCATCGAGAAAGGGGTAGGTATTAAAAAGTATCCTACATGGTACTTGCAGGCCACATTGCAGGTTGTCTCAATAATTTTGTCAGGAATTGTACAGGCTTTGTGACTTAGATATTTTGCCAAAACTTAGTCCCTCAGTTTGCAATCTGGCATGTATACCATAAATACACATATAAACAAATTTACACAGAGATAAAGGAGAGGGGAGCATCATTAACAAAATATAACTAAGAAACTTGATGTGCACCTACAGTAATTTAAAAGCATGGCCAATTAGTTTTTCATTCCTGCCCACTCCCTCTCTGCAGCCAGCCTATTTTCATGTAATGCAATTTTTGTTGAAGATGATTACGTGCTTCACTACTTATGTTACTGTTTTACTGTTTTATTACTAACAACAAAAACAATACCCCAAAACCTATTAATCTGTAGAAACAAAACTTTTGAAATGTCTTTTTTTGTGGGAGGGGTAAGGGTAGAACTGATTACAACCTGAGTACAGGTGGACATTATTAACAATGAACATTCTGAGAGAAAGTATCTATACAGGGACTTACAGATCTGGCAAAAGGTGTACTTTATAATAGCTGGAAATAAAGTGCACTGTATAATAGTTAGAAAGACATACTGCAATATTCATTGTCTTCATGAACCACCTAGATGACATTTCTTACTGACAGTAAAGCAATGCAAAGGCAATCTAGTAAGACAAATATTTGAACATTAAGTTGAAAATGATTACATATCAAATAAAATGCAAAATCACCACTGCCACCTATTTTGCTTAGCCCTCTTGTTCCTCTTTAGAGTCTCTTGAAAGTTCCCACTCTGTAGTTACAAACCGGGCAGAGGTGATGGACATCTTTTAAGTCGTTGATACACAACGGAATCAGGCAACATCCACACCACAGTCTGGTGAAATAAATTGTGAAAAATAAAAATCTTTGTTAATAACTTCAAATCAGTGCCAGTTTGAATGAACCAAAGTAATAAGCAAGTAACGATAAAAGTTATTGTAATGATGCATACATTTTCTGCAAGCCGTTTCATTACTGGTACGGTAAGTACATGTGTGCACATGTGTGAGTGTGTGTACCCCGATCGCATTTTTGCATTTTGGTTTAAATTGTTCTTATTCTTGAGGTGAACAACAGAATTACAGTAATTTCTGACATAATGTATCTTTACTATCTTTGACCATGTATGGTAACCTCTGTATACTTTGCCCTACTTCCCTAATAACTTTTGCACTAGGGTTTTTCACTTACTAACAACATATACTACTGTACACTGGTAGTTTATGAAATCTAAATCAGACATTGAAATAGCATCACAAAATTCAACTGTACATAGAGAAGTTTTTGAAATGTGCCATTTGAGACTCCACCTACAATACACTGGAGAGCTTAACATTTATAGAGCAAATAGATGCAAATCAAAACAAAAACTGTTAAGAGGATATAATTTATATCCCCCAAACCTGGAAGTTGCTAGCAACTCTCTGCCCAAACAAATTTAGGAAAAATCTGAGAGTTCTAAATATAGTTGACAACTGCACTTTGACCAACATTCATTTAGGTAATACAGCTTGCTCTAGTTGGTCAACAATGGCTTGTACAGTCAGTTGTGTTCCCAATTAAGCTCACAAACACTGTGTTTAACAATATTGCCTTTAGTACTTTAATCTCAGTCCAGGCTACTCTCGCTCTCTCTTAGAGGTGTACTTGACAGGAGGTTTCGTTTTAATTGGAGAAAGGGCTAAAAGTTAACAAGGAGAATTGTTACTATCTGGGTTGAGAGAAGAGGGGCTTTAACCCGTTGAGCAATGAAAAACCCTTTGAGTAATGAATTGTCCATTGCTCTTGATATTCTTTTTAACCTTGAATTACCTACTCATATTATCATAACTACCACCTTTACTCCTACTTTGCAAGTCAAGTGTACCCCCCCAGTTTCCACAGCCTGGTATCACCTGGGAACAGGATGAGACATGAGTAGTATATTTACTAAACCATACCAGTGTAATTCTGGCTCTCACTGATAATACCTGCTAGCAAAGCCACTTGTAATCCTAAAACTTTATACTTGGTCTACATTTACCACAGTCTTTTACTGTAACATTAGCTGTAAATCTACTCTAGGCCTTTTCCCCCTTGTCGTATTACCTTCTACACACATTATAGTGGGGTTGGGCGATATATCGATATATCATCACCAGAAGTCCATATCGCGATATGGGATATGAAATACTCATCACGATGTGACGATATAAAAAATAAAACATGGGGTTCAAAACGTGTCTCTTTGTCTTTTATTCCTACTAAAAATTTAACTTTAGAAGATGAAACAGTGTTTGTAATTTCAGTATTCATCCATCGATTCCATCCTTATTTAGAAAATAAGGTGTAAAATTTTTGTTAGGCATATTTCCGGCACATTTAGCCTTGTTTACAACAGATTATCTGTTTAAGCAATATATCGCAAAAATTTTGGCGATATTACCGCGATATATTGATATGGGTTTTTTTTTCATATCGCCCAACCCTACATTACTGTAAATTTACAGTGCCTCTGAACAGTGTGCAGAGAGGCCTACTGTCATCCAGTCCTTGATATGACTATGGTAGAATTTCCTTTCAATCTCACTAAAAGTGCTGCAGACCTCTTTAAGTTTTTTAACTCATTTTAAAGCAATGTCTGAGCCCCCAAAGAGGATCCTAAAATGCCTTCCCATTTCCTGTGAAACACCCTTCTGAAAGTAATGTAACCAGTCAACAATTTCCTTCCAAACCCTTTGAAACAAGCTCTCTCACCAGCTGAAAATGGGAAATTCCCATTTGTTATCCAAAAGCAATAAGTCAGGTGAAGGAAAATTTCAGGGAAAGCTGTTACAAAGGCATCAGATTCAATGGTTCTTGTGATCAGATTGTGTGAACGAAGCTGAAAATTTTTTGAGTCAAGCTGAAAATTTTTTGAGTCAAGACATCTTTATTAACCTTAAAACAAAAGTGAGAGACCAACTTACTGGAATACAAAGGCAATCACGAGAATGGCTAGGATCACTAATGTCCCATTCTCATAGACAGTATTAGTCGTCACATTGTTCTTACAGTTGGGGCAGGTTACATTGGCTGGATGCTCTCTGAATGTCTGTACCACAGTTGAATGGACAGTGCTGACCACCACTGTCTGCCCCTGGGGTGGTGGAGGGTAGACTGCACTATATGCTGGTGGGGGTTCCTGACCTGGCTGTGTCCCTGGTGGGGGATACCCTTGCTGTGGGGGATATCCCTGCTGTGGTTGAGGGGCAGGATATCCCTGCTGTAGCTGAGGAGGGTACCCCTGCTGTGGAGCAGGGTATGCTTCCTGTGAAGGGGGATACCCGGGTCCAGGTGGAGGTTGGGCTGGTTGTGGCTGGGTTGGATACCCTTTCTGTCCTTCCTGTAAGAAAACAATTACTGAAACTGTAAACAGATTTGGAAGACCTCCCATCAGAACAGTTTTAAGTGTAATTTACCAATTTCACAGATGTATGCAGTTACTCATCTCTTTACACATGGAACACTAAAGGGAAAAAGCAGTCTTCCCAATCAGAGTTTATATTCCCCCTCACTCTAGTTCATGAATGGCCTACTGTATTTTGATCATTTGACAATATTTTTCTTAGTAAATTATGAAATTCAAGGAGAATACAGCTGGAGAATTTCTCCTTGCTTTACCTATTGTTTGTAAATAGTTATGTTCAAAACATCTTCAGAGGTGCTTGTAATGCAATATAAAGAGGAAATTTGCAAGAGTTTGCTGATTTTTCAAAGCAAATTTTGGGGTGACTGCCTATTGCCTCTAAATTGAACCTGGAAAATCTTGTGCTATTTTTTTTAAAATAACTTTCATGAAATTTCACAAAATTTGCTTATCAACCATGGAGTTAATTATCTCCAATTAATTAAACAAATTTTAACCAAAAAGTGTCATGTAAGTGAAATGTTTTCAATCCTGATTTAGCACAGGGCTAGCACAATGCAAGAAGGCAGGAGAAGGTTTCGACAGCACTGTGAATTTCAGTACCCGGTACTGTTTGTTACATGTATAGAACTAGTACAGTATTTTAAGGAGTACAGCCTTTAACTGTGAGCCGACTACCAATCAACTTGATAAGGAATTTTACCAAGTATTTGTCTAGTAGTAAATTCTGTAATATAATCCCCACTGTTCTTGAAATTGTCTATGCTGGACCCCATTAAACATTCCAAAGTAGAAATCCTCGCCACTATATACCATCAGAAAAGGGCCACACAGTGGACTATCATTCACTGCACAGTGGAAGTGAACCAAGTTTTATTAAACCTTAATAAATTGCCATGTGTGATAATTGTGTGCAGACTGCCAGAAAAGTTATGGCAAATCTGTGCATTGATAAGAAAATATGGAAGTATGGTAAGTTTCACAGGTGTGCAGTGTTCTAATTATAATACATCATGGTAAAGAACAAAGATGCATTCCTGCCCATTCTTTTTGTATGGAAGTACACAAAAAAAGAAAGAAATTAAGAAAAGAAATACTGTACCTTGTAATTTTACCAAGTACCAGCAATAGCAATGCACTTTATACATGTCATCCATATTTGTGTTTTCTGTACTAGGTGTACTGGTATTAATGTGAATACTAGGATGGATGCCCTCCACAGATCTCCTTGCCCCCCTCCCCAACTTTTGGACAGACAAGCCACTGCTATGGAATTTGTCCAAGTTTGTAAGAAAGCCTTTGTGTGATGATGGTAAAGTATAGTATGTAATCCCCAACACTCACCAGTTGCCCAACACCGACTACTGTAGTTGCCTCAACACCTGACTTGTTTTCCTCTTGACAACAGGGGCAGATTTTCCATAACCAGAAAGCCAAAAGGCTTAGTGATTCCTTGCCTTTGTAAAATGTTTTGTGTACTGTGGTTTGGAAATTGACAAGAGCCAAACAGACACAATAAAGTACATTCACTCAACATGTGAACTACTTTTTGTTCTGAGAAATTCTTTTATTTCTTTGTACTAAAATCTTGTTTAGAATTTTTCTTGATACTGTGCCAACTCGCCCCTATGCCAACTCGCACCATACCAACTTGCCCCCATGACAACTCAGCACCATTCTAGCTCGCCCCATGCCAACTCGCCCCATACCAACTCACCCCATGCAGACTGGCCTCCATACCAACTCGTCCCCATGCCAACTCGCCCAATATGCCAACTCACCCCCATGCCAAGTCGCCCCTATGCCAACTCGTCCCATACCAACTCACCCTATACCAACTCCCCCTCCCATGACAATTCAGCACCATGCTAACTCACCCCATACCAACTCCCCCCATGCCAACTCGTCTACATACCAACTCACCCCCATGCCAACTCACCTTAATGCCAACCCTCCCACTATGCCAACTCGCCCAATATGCCAACTTGCCTCATGCCAACTCGGCCCCATGCCAAGAAATCCTGTTTACAAGCTATTTACAAGGTTATTGGATTTTGACCTTTGGTGACCTCAAATGACCTTTGGTTGGAAACTGGGCCATTAAACCTCATCTAACTAACTCAAATGACCTTTGACCTCCACCAAAATCAGTACCGTTCTTTCTTTAACATGACAAATCTACAAACTAAATACGAAAAGTGTCATTGCTATCTCGAGATATCGTGTTTACAAAGTTTTTGGCTTTTAACCTCCAGTGACCTCAAATGACCTTTGACCACCAAAAAAAATAGGGTTCTTCCTCCCAACATCAAAAATCTATATACCACATTATGAAAAGTATCGCCATTCCTATCTTGAGATACCGTGTTTACAAGGTTTCCGGCTTTTGACCTCTGGTGACCTCAAATGACCTTTGACCTACACCAGAAACAACAGGGTTCTTCCTCTCAATGTGACAAATCTATATACCAAATATGAAAAGAGTCAGTCATTCTATCTCGAGATACCGTGTTTACAAGCCAATTACAAGGTTTTCGCAGTTTAACCTCCACTGACCTCAAATGACCTTTGACCTCCACCAAAAACAATAGGGTTCCTCTTCTTAACATGACAGATCTATACACCAAATGTGAAAAGTTTTGGTCATTCCAATCTCGAGATAACACGTTTCCAAGGTTTTCGGTTTTTGACCTCTGGTGACCTCAAATGACCTTTGAACCCAACCAAAAACAATACAGTTCTTTCTCTCAACATGACAAACTTACATAATAAATAGGAAAACTGTCAGTCATTCCTATCTTGAGATATCTTGTTTACAAGCCATTTACAAGGTTTTCGCAATTTACCCTCCGGTGACCTCAAATGACGTGACAAATCTGTATACCAAATATGAAAAGAGTTGGTCATTCCTATCTCGAGATACCGTGTTTACAAGCCAATTATAAGGTTTTCGCAGTTTATCCTCCACTGACCTCAAATGACCTTTGACCTCCACCAAAAACAATAGGGTTCCTCTTCTTAACATGACAGATCTATACACCAAATGTGAAAAGTTTTGGTCATTCCAATCTCGAGATAACGCGTTTACAAGGTTTTCGGTTTTTGACCTCTGGTGACCTCAAATGACCTCTACCAAAAACAATACAGTTCTTTCTCTCAACATGACAAATCTATGTACCATACATGAAAAGTGTCAGTCGTTGCTATCTTGAGATATCGTGTTTACAAGCTAAGCATCACATACACACACTCATACATACCCACATCCATTTCCTTATGGGGTACTAGGAAAGGACCCGATAGGGAATGCGTGGTAATTACACAGCAGCGAAGCTGCCCGTGAATTAGGTGAGCTGAGCCAGGTGCTTCAGGGCGGGCTGCACTGCAAGGCAGGCACGTGCAGCTCCATGTGACTTCTTGTTGCAGTGGCCAAATTTTCGGGTAGCTACTCCAGTTTCGAGCGGCGCATGAGCTAGGAAAGACGTGCGGGAGCGGAGCTCGAGCCAGCTGTCTCGGTACCTGCTAAGGACATGTTTGTGAGTGCACACATGCACACACACCCACACACGACATCACCAAGGAATCAATAACCAGAGATCTCAAAGGACTGGTGATTCCTTGCCATAGAAAATGTTGGGATGTTCTTGGGAATTCTTGACAAATTTTACTTTTCAACCTCTAATGACCCCAGATGACCTTTAACCTCCCCAAAACAAAATAGTTCTTCCTCCAACCATAAAGCATCCATTTACTACGTATGAAATCTATCCAAGCTTCCTACTTTTCATTGAGAAATTGTGTTAAGAAGGTCCTCAGACTTTAACCCCTGGTGACTCTAGATGACCTTTGACCTCCATCAAAGATAATATGGTTCTTCTCACCATAAGGTATGCACATACCAATTATGAAATCTATCCAAGCTTCCTACCTTGAGACATCTTGTTAACAAGGTTTTCAGTGTTTGACTCCCCCATGACCACAGATGACCTTTGACCTCCACCAGAAACAACAGGGTTTATCTTCTCACTATAACGCATCCACATACTACATATGATACCTACCCAAAATTCCTACCTTGAGATATCGATAAAGGGTTTTTCTTCTTAACATGGCAAAAGTATGCACTAAATATACTCGAGATATCATGTTTACAAGGTTTTCAGTTTTTGACCTCTGGTTACCTCAAATGACCTTTGACCTCTACCCAAAACAGTAGAGTTCTTCCTCTCAACATAACAAATCTATATGCCAAATATGAAAAGTGTCGGTCATTGCTATCTTGAGATATTGTGTTTACAAGCTGAGTGTCCCATACACACACATTGAATGCCAAACGAACTCATACATGCACACATACATCCACGCACACACACATGACATCACCATCGCATAGATTCCTTGCCTGCCTTCGGCAAGGAATCAAAAACCCCTTATTTTCAAATCCCCCCACCCAAAAAAAAAAAGAAAATCACAAAATTTGGATGGGTATGAGTACCCTGGGGAAGAAAAACCTATTGGAAGCCCTACATTTAAAAATATTGGGAACAATACCAACACACATTACCTTTAAGTCTCCCTAAAAATCTGAACAAAGACAAAAAAAAATTTCAAATCCTAGAAGCAGTAAACCATGCAATCTTTGAAACAATAATAGCTTTGGTTGGCTCAAGGTACAGTATCATCCTGTAGCTCCACATCTAATCCAGGTTTTCAAGAGCCATGAGCTTCCCTTTCTTTAGTTCCTGGTGACTTTTGGTGAGTCATGTTATATTTTTAACCCGTGCCATTTGAAGGATGTTATGATGGCTGAGTAAAGCTCAGAGGTTGCACAATTTATTGCAAGATCAACAGTTAAATGGAAACTTACGTCAGCCATATTGATTGAAGGCTGTCCTTCTTTGATGTCTTCTAAAGAACTGATTAATCTGCCAAAATAAAATTGATCACAACTAACAACTACCATGAACCAAAAAACAATGTTTGCAAAATTACAAAATGCGCTGTCACTGTAATCATAGCTCTCTCTTAATAACAATGGTCCAAATAGGAACATATATAACAAACACAAAGCAAAATATTTAGCTCAATGAAAAATGTATTAGTTTTGTATGGTACTGTAGGACTCCTGGATCCAATTAAACTAGTTTCTTAGCTGGGTCAATTCTCTAATGCAACATTCTGAATTGATAGCGTGAGGGAGGGTGTGTACCTCTCTCCTTTGAAACAACATTTCAATTTGTAAGGTGCCTGGATAGCAAACAGTGAAACCTTCGACCCAAATTTACCTTGCAAATGAGGTGAGAAGCACAATTTGCAATGACTGATTCTTTACAACACTGAATCAAGGTGATTTCTTTGAAAAAACAGCTGCAGAGAAATTGCTTTGCAAATTTTTTATGCAACGTTCTTCTGAATGATTATACAGTACAGTACATTAACTATAAAACATATCAACTTAACCACCTTAGAATTTCAAACGAGATTTTAATATAATTTTGAATGATTATAAAAATTTGTTCATAACACATTTTTTTAGTTTTTCAAAATTAATCATGAATAAGTACACTTAACTTGTCTACTGTGATCTGGCATATTTTGTATTGGTGCCTTCCATTTGAATAGGGGCATACAGACTGTTGGGAAGAGATTTTCTCCCCATTTTTTCATGAGATGTGCTGATAATATACTAATAAGAGATTTATGTCCTCCTCCTTAATTGGGCAACTTTGGTGAGTACAATAGCAAGCCTGAAGTGTGGTCAAAAAAGGCTCAAGCCTGATGTGAAGGTGTAACAGCTTTGCTCTTGGGGCTAGCTAGATATCTGAGTCCTGAAAATTCTTGAGCCTAACCACTTCTAGACAATACTTATCATGGTACCGAATGTTGGAAAGAAAGATAGCATAAGAAGGAAGAAGTTAGATGAGGCATGCAAGCTACCTTTAATAGGGTAGTCTCCTCCCTAACACATGAAGTCAGTGAGGATGCATCAGAATATTCCCAACAACTATCAAATGGATATGTTGGAAAACTCTATAGTGGGAAGCTTCAAAACATTCAAAAGGAATTTGATAAAACCACTGAGAAAAACAGCTTGGAAATCAAGAGCTTGCAAGCAGACAATACTGTACTAAACTGGAGCAAGGGCAGGCAAAACTTTGAAACACAACTTGCAGAAATTCCTCAAAAACAAAAGGACCAACACTACAAAATAAACAAGCAAGAGAGATGGGCTGGAATAACCTTCCGATTGTAAGAAAGAAAATCATCCAAGTGAAGATTGTTTTACAGATTGCTGTGGCCCTTTTTAATTAAGAAAGTGGGAATCTCTGACGGTAAAACGAGCCTGCCCATTGGAACTGCGGAACTGTGGAGGGTAGAGATTGCCATATCTTGGATAAGGTTTCTTTTTATCAAGACTTGGTACACATTGTGAAAGCAGCCAGAGAAGCATTGAAGACAGAAACATTTTACATCACTGCTGACCTTCCTAGACTGGATTTAGCAAAAATCATAAATGGATCTCAAAGGTCAATGAGCATAAAGGTTGCATTTTAATGGGGTTTGCTTGAAGGCCAAAGGAGGCAAACCATTCCATTTGTCAATTGCGCTCAAGGAAGACTTTTGTAGTAAACTTGCCAGTAGTTAAAGTTAATGGCAAAAATTAGTTTTCTGCATGTACTTATACATTGGTTTCTTCTGGGAGATATTTTTCTTTTCATAAATTTACTACTCTAAGTCCCAGGAACCTGGATCATTGATAATGGATCAATTTTGTGTCTGCTTTTCTCTTTAACTTTTTCTTTCTTGATGTTATTCTTATTTCCTGTCTTTCTTATCCATCTCACTAATTGTTTATTTGTTTTCACACATACTACATGCATTGTACTAATTAGTAATAACTTCATTTCATCCAAAACAACACCATTATTGAGAAATTACTTTTGTAATGCTGGTCATTTAATTAATATTAAGGCCTCTATTAATAAAAAGCTGATAACCCTTGTTTGCCTTTATGGCTCTAATCTTGATAACCCTGGGTTCTACCACCTTTTTTTTTTTTCAAAAGCTGTGTGACTGCCATTGGGATTGGTTATTTCTTGGCAGGGACTTCAATTTCGTATTTAATCTATATTTTGACAAGCTGGAGGAAAGTGCCTACACTTATGTCTACATTAAATTTAGCAGATATCTGACGTGGAGGAAACCACATCAGAAAACCTTCAACTGGTTTTCTAATGTTGCGTACGTTACAGAACTACAGTATTTGTTAAGTATTTTGTTAACTTATTATTTTGTACTTATCAACTGCTTAATGGATTTAGATTTCTTTTGTATAGGCCATTTCCCTCTTCTTTCCCCCTCCTTTCTCAACCTTTCTATCATTCTCTCTCATTCTCTCTATCTCTTTTCAACTCTTTCCTTCTTTTTATTTCATAAAATGGGAAGCCTGCTTAGAATAAAAGGGCAATCCCAGACAGTTCTTAGTCTATCAACTACTCAAATTGTAGCTGCCTGCGTAACTGTACAAAGCTCCTTATGAAGACACAAGCCAATTTTTTTTTTCTTTATTTTTGGCTTCAGGCCATGTCCTGGTGAGCATACAAGGCTAATGTGTAATCCAAGCACTCTCTCTGCAATGTGTACAATGTGAGTTACTCTGCATCATTTGATTTTTCAATCTTTGATGTCAATCAAAGAGAAGTCACCAACTGAGAATTTTAACATCCATGCACCAAAAATGTACTTTGGGGTAATGACTGTCTATCTTAAAGTTGCTTTTCACACTTTCCATGCTCCCCTTAAATTGTATATTGTGTGTTGCAATTTGTGATCTGTTTGGCATTAACTACTGCTTTTAAAGAGCTATTTTATTTATTCATATATAAATGTATAGATTAAAACAAAAAAAAAATAGATATACGAGTGAAAATTGTGATCCAAGATTAGTTTTACAGGATATTTATTGTTAACCCATTCTAGTAAGAAGCAGCGACCTGTGATGGTGAACTTAGCATGAAAGAATGCTGGGATGCCTTAAGCTTTTCCTCATATGCAAAAAAGTCCTGGCAGTGACACCCTTTGAGCAGAATTTCACAAACATTTTTGGCTGATCATTGACGAACTAGTTTTAAATTCACTAAATTATGCATTTAACCAAACTCTGCCAGATGAACAGAGAAGAAGAGGATATAATTACTTTAATCCTGAAGCCAAACAAGAGACCAATTCTTGATAAGAATTATCGTCTGATCTTGTTATTGAAAGTGATTAAAAAAATGCTCCAAAGGCACTCTCTGCCAGGAATAAAAACCTTCCCCTCAGTTGTTACAGTAATTTGAATCAGTTAGAAGTGTTCATTGCCCTTTGAGGGCCAGATTCATTTTCAAAAAAGTTGGATGGACACAACAAACATACTGATTTATATCTGAGTTTTAATTTGATAAGCAAGCTTTGAAAGTGATAGTGACAGTCTATCCGTTAACTTTTACAAGACGTTCTGGCTCTCGATAGGCAATTTAATGGTAGATGCTTTAAACTAAGGTTATGCTAAAGGTGAATTATCATCTGAACAAACCAGAGGGATTGTTACGCTTATTTTAAAGCTTAACAAGGACCC